>JAOEGS010020576.1:0-49533 GCA_025447755.1 Corythornis vintsioides
TGGGGTTCTTTTCCTTATTTTTATTATATATTTAATTTTCAGTATTAAAAATTATTTTCTTTGAGCTGTTTCTCCCATTCCCCTGCCTAGTGAAGAGGGTCCTCTGTCCAGGTTCTGGAGAATTGTGGCCTTTTGCTTCACTTCTGTTCTTAGACAGTAGCTGGATATGGTATCATCCTGAGGGGTTGCTTGGGTAGGGAGAGAGAGAGAGAAAAAAAAGTCTTTGGCCTGACCTGGCAGAATTCCCTAACAGTGCAATAAATGGCAATTTGATTTTGAGTGATTTCTTGAACAAAGAAAAGGGAGAAAAAGTCAAGGAATTTATCAGTGAGAAGATCGAGTTTCTTACAGGGGAGGAAGAGGGCAGGAATTCAAAAAGCAGGGGAGGTCAAATCAGTATATATTTTTCTTTATTTGCTTCATTGTTGTTTGGACAAGGGAGTCTTTTAGGATAAAAATAAAACACCTACACTTACTGTCTGCTGCCTTTTTTATTCTCTTTTTACTCTGTTGTCTCTGTTCTTTTATAGCAGCCACAAGGTTTGGGAGAGAGCTCTGAGTTTTAAAACTTTCTTGGGTTTTTTTTTCATTCTCAGATTAGTCCCCATTTTCTGATGATCAAAGAAGAGTGTTATAATCATTAAAGCTCACAATTAAAGAGCAAAATGATTAGTATTTTAATAACATGCCACTATTAAAAGAACTTGGTTCCTTTTTGTTGGCACAAAGCAGTTTCAAAGAGCTGTAAGATACATATAAAACACAGTCACTTCTAGAAAGTAAAGGTGACCAGAAAAAGAATTTTCTTCATAGAAGAAACCCACAAAAGCAAAACCAAACAAAAAAAACCCCACACCAAAAACCAAACCCAAAAAACTTTGTAATAACTGATCATAATATGAAAGTTTTCATTAAGAATTCAGATTTTGAACCTCTTTCAGGCTGTGAACAGTTGAAAATGGTGCAATATGGAATCAAAATGACTGAGGGGAGAAAAAACAAATAATCAAACAAAAGAAACCCTTAATATTATGTTCACCTTTGTTGTCATCTACGTAGCTCAAATGCTTGATAAACCTTTAGGAAAAAAACCCACTTTTCCAGATCTCAGGGTTTCAGGAAACTGATTCCAGTTCTTTTTAATTTTAATTGTTCCTAATTAAACAGGGGCATGAAGAGCTCTGTCACCTTTACATTTCCCCCTGAACCTCACCTCCTCTGGAACTTTGTTTCTTGTGCAGCAGGACAGATCTGCTCACTAGGAAACCTCACTGCTGCTGCTGCTTCTCAATTAACAAAAAGGAACTAGGGAGTTCTCTTTCCCATGAGTTTGTGTGTGTGTGCAAACAGAAAATAGAAGAAATACTGTGTTGGGTTTTTGGTTTTGGTTGTTTTCTTTGGGTTTTTTTATTCAATAAAATAAACAACTAACATTAGTTTTATGAATGTAGAAAGACACGAGTATGGATGAAAGTGTCAGCTAAAAATACAGCTGAAAAGTATTCCCAGTCACTGACAAAACAGAAGGAATCAAAATCCCAAGCACATCACATAACTGCATTAAAAGGGATCTCATTAACGACATCAAGTCATAGATGTGGATCAAAGTGACTACTATAATCAAGATAAAATAGAATAAACGTGAGCAGGTTGGGTACATGCACGTTTAAAAGTAATTATGGGAGTGCATTTGTTATTGTACATACCTTTTTTTTTTTAAATCAAATATTACTGAAATTAATAATTGATGACTACATTTAATATCCAGTCTTTTGTATATACTTGGAGATGTGCTGTACGTGGTACACAAAGGAAGTTTAATACAGAGAAAAACCAGGTACTAAAAGCAGTGATAATCTGTGAGTGATAAAGAATGTGTTTTCCTGTGATCATAGATCTTTGTGAAGAGCTGGCAAAGTGAACACTGGCAGCATTATTAGTATAGCTTAATGATATTCTGAGTGATGGTATTTATTATCTAATAATCAGTACTGCTATCTGGAGAATAAAAAGCTAACCAGTGTAACACTGGAGAAACATCTGTTGCAACATAAACTTAAGTCACCTTTTTTCTTATGCAGCCCAGTAATGGATTTCTTGGCTCTGTTGTTACTAGTAGAAACAATATTTGAGTAGTGGCAATAATGATAGACAAAAATCAGTGGGAATAGGAGAAAAAAAATCCAGTAGTTTGTAAAATAAAAATTGAAAAGAAATTAACTTATAAGCCAGTAAAACTTTTTTTTTTACTTCTTAAAGTTGTCTGTGGTCCAGAGGACCTTGAATAACCTTGAATAAGTCCCTCTCACCAGGCTCAGGTTCTCCTGAACCTACCTGAGAAGCTCAGCTGTCATCTGAACACAGCATCTTCCCCACCCAAACCTGCTGTTCAATGGGGATGACCCTGATGCTTTTGGTAACCATCTGAAGACCTCAGCAAACCAGGCTGAACACATGAACAGCAGCAACTCTACCACTAAACTCCATGAGTTTGACTGCATGGGGCAATTCACACCTGATGCAACATGTGTCCCCTCACTTTGGTTTTAAACTGTCTCTGTGTAATTAGTGTAGTTACTCTGTCTGCAGATCCCTGTCCTAATTAAGCTTCTGTTCAAAACACTCATCTTTTACTGAAATTATTGTGAATCTGTGAATTAGAATTGGTTATTTGTGAAGGAGGTGGAGAATGCTCATGTTATTCTGCCTAGTAAGGGAGTCTTGAAGTACTTTTTTTTCCTTTTCTTTTAATAACTGAAGTGTCTAGGCAAAAGCTACATGATTTAAATCACCCTATCAATGATTTTCTTCAAGATGAAAGCAATTAAGCTAGAGAGAATTGAGGCCACTTTGTTTCTGAATGAGAATATAAATGGGAGTTTAAGGCTGTATAATGCATGTACATTATGTTCATGTCTATCTGAAGTCTCCTTTTATTTTATTTTTTTATTACCTGATTTTCTTATTACCTAACCAGCTTCTGTAAGGTCATTTATGTTGAAGCCAGGTTCTGATATGAATTAGAGTACTCCCAAGAGTGGAAGCACAGAAAAATATCTTAGAAAATAACTGCTTAGGACCCATCTTTTTCTAAGTTGTACTTGCATTATGCTGGATTTAGAGAGTGGAAGGGGAGAGAGAGAGACTTTAAAGGGTTTTTTTTCTGCAAGATGAACAAAAAGAAGTCAACAAAGCTCTTATGTTTAACACAGATACTATATTTTATTATAAAGTTCCCCACATCTTTTTGTTCTAGTGATGACCACACACATTTCTGGTATTATTTTTTCACCAGTCTTTGTACTGTAGCAGTACAAAATTGTATAAAACACAGGTTTTCTAATAAGCTATTTTCATGCCATGAATTTCCTTCCTCACTGACAATAAATCCCCAGCTGTATATATGCAGTGCTTGAAGTATAAAAGAATTGGCATTACTCTTCTGGATTAACCAGAACCACCAAACTTGCAAAAATGATGAAAACCATTGAGTTAGTTGATCAGCAGTATGATGTTATTTTCCTGATAGAACCTGCTGATCTCTTGTGGCTGCTGACATGGATAGTTAGGTTTTTGGTTTGTTTTTTTTTTTTTTTTATTTTATTTTGTTTTCCTGAAGTTTCTGGCATATCAGTGGCCTCACTTGATAACCTGCCTTGCTGGAGCTCAGCTGAAATGTGACTCCTTTTGGTGGAAACTATAGAAACACAGAGTAAATCTGAAGATAATAATAAGAAATAAAAGGTGTAACAAACCCAAACTTGCAGGAACTGTGGTCGTCTAATCAATAAAAAAGAAGGCTGAGAAAATCCATAACTTATTTTCTATAAAACACTGGTTAAACAGAAAGGTGTCCTATTAAGCTCCTTGTTAAAAACAGGAGAAGGGAAAAAAAAATCATTTTAATTAGAAAAGACTTTGATAGATAAAGGAAAAAATTTACGAGGCTGAGATGTTAAGCATATGGTCCATGTAAAAGTTGTTTTCTGCATCATTAGGCACATTTAGGACAACGTCTATTTGTCAGGGATATTCTAGCCCTGTGTTCCCCTTCCTCAATACTATATATGTGTCCTTGTCCATAAACTCATACAGCCAAAGAATGGGATACTAGAAGAATAAATGTGAATAAATATATTTATAATAATTTCTGTGTTGCTATTTTAAAAATATGGCTGAAAAGTTATCAAAGTAATGATTTGTTTTGCTTCTCCACTTGAATGCATTGGAAAGATTTTAATTTAAAAAAAAATAGGGTTGGTTTTTTTTTTTCTTTTAGAGGATTTACTGCAAATGAAACAGAAAGCTGTAAAAGGATTTTGATACAAAAATTTCAAATGTACAGTGGAACATCTGCAAAAATTTCTGTCTGTGAACAACATTCTTGCCTTATAAGTGTTGCCTTGATTTTAACAGAGACTGCAATTGAATTTCAAGTTTAAAAGTCATATTTAAGTTTGCACCCATAAAGTAGCATCAGCAACTTTCTCCTGTGGGAAAATTAAAAAGGAAAATTACTGCATTGGATAGAAGGCTGTGGACATTGTGGATGATGAGCAGCTTTTCTTTAAAGTTGAATCCTTCCAGGGTGTTGACAAATTTCCCCTTTTCCCTGATTGATCACATAATTGATAAATAAATGGTTTAAATGGCCTTCACTTATCATAATACATAGCTATATCAAGCTTGCATTGGAAGGAAAAGCAATTGCTGCTTTACCATATGGAAAAAAAAAAGCAAATTGGGTGAAATTGGGGGAGTATTTGCTTCTTTACTATTTGAAATGAATATGCTTTACCACTAGAAAGGTGTTTTTTGGCATTGTTTGCTCATTACCAGGTACCCTGGCTTGTTTATTCATTTTCAGAGGTAAGATAACACACACTCACACAAAATCTGGCCTAAGGTTGCAGCTGGCCTCAGGCTTAATGTTCCTAAGCTACAGAATTCATCATTTTGGACAGTGTCCAGTCTGGCACTTGAAAACATGTTTGCCTTGAATCATTTAGTAACTTGCACATTGGGGGTACAAACTTTTAGCATAGACAAACCTAGGAGACAAAAATTGGTCTCATTGACTCTGCTTTAGGTTGATTTAGATTATTTTTATTCTTTAGGATTTGACAGCAAATCTACAACCCCTTAAATGAAAATACTCAGAGATTTCTATTTAACAGATTTTAAATGAGAATACTATGGGATGATTGAAACTCACAGCCTTTTTTACCTGCTGAAAAAAACCCACTTACAATCTTACAGTTTAGTAAGTGTTACAAGTGTACACGTTTACTTACAGACTTCTTCAGACACAAACATTTTACAGCACCACCCCTTGGCTGATCTTCACCAGCAGAATAATCATATATGGTACTTTCTGCTGGCACAGCTCTTTTGTCTGAGCATAAGGAGAGAACAAGCAAACTGCTTTTCCAACAGGGATTACACCAACTTCAGCAGAAAATCAGACCTCTAACCAAAATATTTAAATTGGAACAGAAACTGGTGGAGTACAACAAGCAAAGCTCTTGTTTGCATTCCTGAGTGTTTGACATGGTTTACTGATGTGAAAGTGTTGGAGCTTCTGAAAGCTCAAGGATCTTTTTGTTTGTTTGTTTTTTATGTATCAGGCTCTCTGTGAAATTACTGTTTTGTTACTTGTCACAGAAACAGTTTCTGAACGTGGTGGTATTTTAGTTTATCATAATAGTTCAGTATATGCAGCTCACATTTCAAAAACAGACTCATATTCTAACAGTTTCAAAAGGGAAATCTTCATATTGATAGATGAATGCATGTTTACATGCTCAGTGTTCTGGCAGCTTTATTTGTAAAGGTTTGAATGCCTGCAGGTCAGACCCAATTCAGGTAACAGCTGAGCCTGTTCAGAATGTTGTGAGTTTGACTGATTATATGGTGTGTGTGGCTATGAACACTGTACACATATAATGCACATGCACAGACATCCTCTTCTCTTACCACAGCTGACTTGCACTCAGTGACACTCAGGCTTAATGAAGCTTTCCTCATTTGTTACCTCCATTTGATAGGTAGGACATGAATGAGAAAGGCATAGTGTGGAATACAGGTATTTATTTATTTGATTTGATTTTTTTTTTTGAGAAAAAAAACTGAATTCCATGTAACATTTTGTCCAAAATTTTAGGAGAGGATTCTTGCCTGTTGCTAGTGAATTATTTTAGCCAAATGTTCTACAATCCACTACTGCTTCCCTACTTTATATCATTTGAATAGCCAGGGTGAGACACCTTTGTCCTTGGTGTGCAGATATCTTGGCTGTGTTCAACTGTCTGCTATTTGAAATAAGGTTTTGAAAGTAGAAAATCTCAGTGTCAAAGGCAAAATCAGACTGTGCAAGATCAGGCTTAACATATTTTAAGTTGATCAGTCATGATTAGAGGGTAGGTTTGAAATTCTGGGTTTAAGTTCTAGGAGAGCTTGCTTCATTTGAGCTTAGGTGGATTTTGTGAAGATGAATTCATTACTACGGGGGTAGCAGTAGGAGACAATGGTGTGAACACTGGTAAAGTGCCTGTTCAGAAATCAACAGCTTTGCATTCAGAGCAGGAGTTGAACACAATGCATTTCTGTTGAAGGGTGTGAGGCATCACGTAATGTAAAAAAGCAGTAGTCACTTTGCAGGGCACAAGGCAGGGTGTTTTGAAATGAAAAACAGGGATGCAATCAAAGAGTTGTGATTGGTCATATCACAGGATAGTTTAAGATAACACATGAATTGTAATACTGGGTAACAGTTCAGTGCTTGTAACATTTCTGATGCAAGGGGTTCTCTTTGTTCTTATTTATCTCTCAGTGTGGAAGTAAGTTACATAAATCCACACTTGCTCTACCTTTTCCTCTGTATAAGGAAAAAGAGTAGAGATTAGAGGTTGAGGGGTCACCTATTTTATCACCTTGTTTGAAGGCAGAACAAAGTAGCCTGCAGCATTCCTCAAGGAGGTTTTGTCTAACAGCTTCATAATATTCAGAGAAGAGGTGCCATGAACCTACACATTCCTTGCCTCTTACAACTGAACGTGATTGCCTTTAATAATGCTGCTAGCTGACATGAGGAATAGTTTATTTCCCTCCTCTTGTAGTGACTTTTTAGGTAATTCAGGACAACTAACAGACCTCTTTTTAATCTAGACTAGGAAAATTCATTTTTTGCAATGTTCTTCACCTATTCCCCACCAGCAGCCACTTCATCCAAACTTGTGATATTTAGTGGCTGCACTTTTTATAGTCTCACTTTGGTCTCCATTTTCCTAGCAAGGTAAGGAAAGTAAGAAAGTTTGTTTCCTAGTGTAAACAATTCCATGTAATACCCTTTTTCTGGAGTTTTTCCTTAGCACTGTGGCTGACTTAACTGACTTGTGGCTAGATTCTGGGCTAGCTTGGTAGAAGAGATTTAGCCATTCCAATTTGCCACTTCCAGTTACAGTTTTCTGCTCTTGTTCTTTCTGTGCCATTGTGACTGTCTCTCCCTCAACTGAGGGAAGTCAAGAGAGAGAAGTTCATGTTGCCACACTCTGAACCGGACCTGTAAAAGAATACAAGATAAAGTTGGTTTTAAAACAGTGCCTGAACATAGTCACAGCAGGAGTGACTTAGCAAATCAGTGTGTCAGCATCTGCTACAGGAGATGGAAGGCACTGTGTGAAAGTTAGACCAACTGAAGCTGTATCTGCTGCTAACATGGGAAGACTTAACAGCACTGTGACCTTGACATTTGTCTTAAGATCCTCCCACCCTTTAGATCCTTTCCTGAAGACTTCTTGCTGAGCCAGGCGCTCCCTATCTTGTAGCTGGGTAGATTATTCACTAATTGAAAAGGGAGTTGAGGGGATATTTCACAGGGTGAGTCATTAGGTTGGTTCATCTTCTTTTGAAATGAAAGTGGACATACAGTTTTTCCTCTGCATCCTCAATCAACTGTATCCTATTTCAGTTGGAACAGTATGATGTCTAATTCTCGTCTCCATACTGCTTGTCATTCTTTATTTTTTGGTGTTGTTATTCACAGCAAGATATGTTCTATATTCTGTTATCCATTCTTCATTATTCTTTAAGATAGTTTTCTTCTGCCCAGCAGAACTTCAGAAAATAATTTCTATGGTCTTTCCACTTCCATTTTTTTTAAGTGACATTGGAAAGTACAGGAAGGCACAGCTGTCAGAGTGTGGGGAGTGTGAACTCCTGCTTGTCATCACCTCAATGCTACACTACTTACAGGAAAGCAAAGTTGGCAGCAATTGCCTATCAGCACGATAGCATGTGAGCTGGCTTTTGACCCTTCTATAAAAAGGAAAAAAGTAAACACGCACGGGATAATACTGGGTTTAGTAGGAGTACAGATGCTGAGAGATACAATGCAAAAGGATTTTGACAAGAGATTTATCACTGTGAATATCCACAGATAAGGATATTCATGTATTTCATCTAATGTACTCCTTAGAGATATGGCTGTATGATCTGTTTCCTCATTGCCAGTTAGTAACAGGAAATATTACTTGACTAAATTCTGTTAATAGTTTTCAGAAACATTAGCTTCAGAAATATTTCCATTTAGTCTGTAGCTACTTAATCAAGTCTATGTTCATCTGTCCATAGAAGCTATAAAGTTCTGCAATGAACATCTAATTGCAATTAGCATCATTGACCAGTTCCGAGGCGTAAGCAGGAACGCATCCACGAGCCAGTGCTCGCTGCTTGCTGACAATACAAGTTACACCAGATGGGGCCTCGGGTGTCTCCTCTGCCCCACGGCACGTTCTGTGCTGTCTGTGTCAGATGGTGTTTTGCTTTCTGTGAAATCACTCTTAGAAAAATGTTTTGTGGGTTTTTTATATTGTCAAAAGGCCACCTAGAAGGCATCAGCCTTAACAGATGAAGGCAGCAGGTGATACTTCATATGAATTGTTAATATTTTAATGTAAAGATTTACTGGCATCCCAGGATAGCAAGAATACAGCTGAAAACAGCAACAAGAAAGTGACTGTGTACTCACTGAAGGCATTAGCAGGCAAGTTCCAGTTATCTCACACTGTACTGCCCTTAAATACTTCACGTATTTCATTCACCTTCTTCATGTGGTAGTAAAACTATGCACAGTCATTGACACCACTTTAACAAGTTGCAATGTTCGGGTTAAGACATTGTTTAGCCCTAAGAAACTCATTAGTTAATAGGGTTGCAGAAGAAGGTCTGAAGTCAGGGGCTAAAGTACCACTGCTGCATTCAGGTCACTGATGTGAATGAAGGCAGTGGTCTTGTGGGGCAAACACTGTCCTGGGGACCATGAACATGTCTTATGGACAAAGCACTGCTGTATTTTGGCTATCTGGATTTATAAGTGTATCTCAGCCCAAGAAGGATGATGCATCCTGCTCCAGTTTTGCAGCCACGTACATACTGATCTATTTTTGCAGCAGTAGGGCTGACCTTTAGGCTTCTGCAAAGTAGATCTCTGAAGCCCACAAAGTCTAGGTACCCCTAGCACAAGCAAGGTCAAACCAGGATTTCAATCAGCTGAGAGTTCTGTTTCTTTCTCATCAGAGAATGCAGTACTGATGTGTATATTGACATTTCTTTTCCTTTTGCCTCTGCTGGCTCCAAAATCAGCTGGTTAAAAAATTGCATGCAAACAAGTTTGGGCATTTGCATTCAAGCAAACGTATGGATAAAGGGGCTGTAGTAGTGACTGTAATACATAATAAGCTATAAAAAGCAAAACAGAGACACAGCTGCAGTCAACATCTCCAGAAAATTCTGCTATGAGCTGCTGCAACTGATTGAGAACATTGCAGAATAAACATTCCTGGATTGTAGTGTTCCTAGTAGCACAACTAAATAAATACAACGTGGATTATCCCCTAATATATTAAATGGCAATCATTATCTTGCAGACAGATATATACATTTAGGTATCCAATAGAGAAGGATTGGCATCCCAGGCAGAAAGACAAACTTATGCATACAAACTTGCTTGGCTGCATGTTGAACAACTCTGCAGGTGTTCAACATCTATCCCTGGAGGTAACAATATAAACACATGATATACAACATGTAAATAAATACCTGGCATTTAATATACCTAGAATCATGGAGAGGGGCGTGGGGAATAAATATGCAAATTATTTGAGCTGGACCACAGATATATGACAGTATAAAACTCATAAAATTACTTCAAAACAGTAACTGTGGCAAAATCACGAGAAATTATTGAGTCAGTGCCTGATCTGAGAGGTTTGTTGGTTTGGTTTTTTTGCTGTTTCATTGTTTTTTAACCAGCAATCTGCAGAACTTTTTGGATTGCATGTGAACCTTTGCAAAAGGTGAATGAGTAAAGCAAGCTCAGTTATTGATCATTGTACCATACATAGATGAAATTTGTAAGACAGCTGCCTTAGTGTTTTAGTTTTCCACTGAAAGAAAAAAAAATGGACTTACAAATAAAACCCTAGAAATATTACTGTTAGGATCCTTTATAAAAACACCTCTCCCACACACACAGAGTGCTCTTTGTATTGCATCTCATTTTAATAAAGCCTAGGCCTGGAATAGCATCCAGTTTGATTGCAGTTTGTATAACTCCTTTCTATTTATCATTTGCACAGTTAAATGCACCTTAAATGCTCAACTGAATAAATACAATGCAGATTACCACTTAATATATTAAATGCCAAATGCTATCTTGCCAAAAGCCAAATAAGCTATCTATTTCTGTTTTGGCTTACCTCCATATTCACGCATACTGGAGCTTAATGATGGGTACTTTATTCTATCATGTTATTTCTTTGCAGAGATGTTTCAGGGGAAAAGAGATTATAATAAAGATGTGAACTTGACAATTACAGAGTCTTCTCTACGATCAAGTTTAAATGTATGGTTTTTAGTGTCTCTAGGCAATTGCTTCTTCAGTTTTGAATCATCACTTTGGAAAGCTCCAATTCCTTTCCGTTATCATGTATTATATAAAAAACAGTACAGTTTAGTGCTTAAAATGAGTATGGACAGATGTGGAAAAGACAATATGAAATTCCAAGGTGTAGGTAGTGCAGTAAAAATAGTCTGATATCAGATGAGCAGGTGGAAGTGGAAATTCAGAAGGATCAAATTGTGTGAAATGGGACAAAAGTACATGAGAGCATGGGGAGAAAATAAGGAGACCAGTCAAGGGAAAGAAGGAAGAAAGTGAAGAAAGCTTCAGTATTAAGACTAATATGAGGATGCTGCAGATGAAGATGACATGGTTAGGTGTAAGGAAAAAGAAAAGACATGATCCCACACATTCATAAAAAATCATCCAATTTGTAGATTGTTCCCAGGACAAACGTTTTGTTTTGATTTACAGTCTGTAGGATGACTTGCCCGTGATTTGAACCCACACTGTCTGCTGTGGAGGATCCTGCTCTCCAGATGGCCAGTCAGCCACCTCCCAGGGCGTACAATTTCAGTTCTCTGTGCTTTCTTTACTTAGATTTTACTTGTTACCAGTAAAGTACCACTGTAAAATCAGATAATGAAGTCTTACAGGCCTCTTAGAATAAAAAAAATATGACAGCTAGTAATAACCAGGGGCACCTGGACTGTATTTTCTCCTCAGCATGTGGTGGGTTTGAGAGCTTGTATTAACAGTTTGCCGTGGACAAGAAAGGCAATTTAGCCATTTTCTATCTGCTGAAAGAGAATATATGGTAGATAGAAAAGCTGTGTCAGTAGCTTTCATGTTTATGAAGTTGTAGATCCTGTCTTAGTATCATATAAGTAATTATATGCAGTAATAAGATGGGCACGTATTAAATAATCCTTGGTAACTTTTTCAGTCTTTCAAGCAGCTAGAAAGCAACTATGAACCTATGTAAATGACTTGTTTACTCAATTGTGGTACAATCACACATTTTATATGTTTATGTAAATAAACAATGTTAAATATGTGTCTATCCAAACACCCAAAGAAAAATTAAGGCAGTGTACTTCCATGGTGGAAAAATATCTTCTCCAGTGCTGTGACACAAATCTCCATTCATTAAGCATCTTTGATGGAACTACATATCAATTTAAGTGACCTAATTCAGTTTAGGTAAAGAGAAAATAAGAGCAATGGATGGGCCACCTCATGTAAAACAGAATAATTAAAAGATGTAGAAGCTTCAGGTTTTCCTTACTCTTGGATGGGACCCAAATCTTTTTTTGATGAGCCAAATCCCAGATGCTTTTTCACATCTGGTGCCCTGCTAGTATTTTATTTTGCTGTTGTGATACTGCAGATAAAGAGAGCTCCTGATCTGCAGTTTGAAATCCACAGGTGTTGATTAGAAGCTTTTGCTAGTGCAGTGTAGTATAGATTTCTACAAATGGTAAGAAACCCTCAGGATGATATTGCATAGACTTCCTTCTCTAAGTAGAGACCTTACAGGTTTTGGAGGTGCTACTGTTATTTCAGTTTGAAGGGTAGTAATGACTGTCACTGTCAGTGCCAAATGTCTGGGGAAGGATGTTCCTATTTGGGCTGGGAAAGACTGGGGAGAAAAGAAAGTATTCATAACACTTCTGAGTCACTACTTGTTTGCAACCAAAATGAATGAAATGAGAGCTGCTCAAGCACTTTTTGTAACAATAAAATGCTTTGCCTGACTCCTGGAACTGGTACCATCATATAATAGATTTTTTTTTTTTTTCTGGGAAGCTGCAGGCAGGATAACACCAGCCACGGTGAATTATGGAAGAGAAGGAAAGGTAAACGAGTGCTTATGGTGTTCAGCAGCCCCTTTAGCCTGGGTAGCACTGGCACTTAGCTCTAATGGCATTATGTATACATCACTGAACTCAGGCTGAGAGGTGCCGTATTTTGTTTACCTCTCTGTGAAAGTAAATAGTATCATTTTAAAATCAGCACCATCAAGTCCAATCTATTGAAGTGCTAAACAGGCTCGTGCTGTGGAAGTGAGAGCTAACCCTCGAGCTTCAAGGGATATTGATGGCCCATATTTTCTGCTTCCTCCATTTCCCTAATCTAATTGTCAGGCAAACTGTACTTCAAATCTCAGGTGCTCAGTAGGATTAGGTGTTCTTGGAAGCCTCTTTGACAGGAATTACGCTATAAAACCAGGGGAAAAAAGGTAAGATGCTAAAGTTTTATCTGGGAGGTGGTTTTTACTAACTGTTAACATTTCCTGCAGATATTTTATCTTGTCTGTGGCTACCACTTATTTTCCTAACTAAGAAGTCTCTTGAAATTTTGAACTTCCCTGTATAGCCCTATTATTTCATTCATTCATAGCTATAAGTTTAGACTTAAAGAAACAGGGAAAATTCCCTGTGGAGGACCTTTCTGTATTGCTGCTGGGTCTAGACATGGCTTAGATGGTTGTTCTGGTTCTGGTTTATGTGATTTTTCGACTTCTTTGCTAACATCATTCTCCCAAATAAGATCTATAAAGTGAAAATCAAACTGCAGTTCTGTAGCACCAGGGATCTTTTGCTTGTCAGAGGTCATTAACTGACCATGCCCTAGCCTCTCTAGAGGAAATTTTTTATGTAGCATGCATATTTGCATATACAGTACAGTTAAAAGGAAAAAAAAAAACCCATGAAATTTGTTATAAGAATGAAGTCTTCTCTAATTGTATTTTAAATCATAAGATTGGTGACATTTACCTTTCACCGTGTCATTTTATTTTTCATTTTGTGCTTCAAGGCACAGTTCCCCAAACTCAGTGCTGCTTAAAAATGCTTAATCAAATAAAAATGCTTGTTTTCTATCAGTGGATTTATAGCTACAGCCATGATATATTAAAGAAAAAGAAAATTAAACAGCTTTGTGACAGAAATGAAGAAATATTCCTAGTCATTATATGCATTTTCAAATACACTGTATGTTTAAAGTGCAGTGAATTTATCTATGTGGGACAAGAGTTCTTTTCAAGACTATGCAATTTACCTTGTATTGAATGCCAAACTCCAAATCTCAAACACAAGCTGAAAGAATTGAGCCTTTTATCTCCCAAATGGAGACAGCTGAGGCTGCTTAACCTCGGTCGCTTTCAGTCAAGGGGCAGAGCTTTAAAACAGTGAGGTGAGGAGCTAGGGCAAGGATAAACATCTAGTTAGGGAGCTAAATAACTCAGTGTTTGTGTAAAAGAACAGATGCATAGAGAGGCTTAGAAAGAAGCAAGACTCTAGGCTAAAGAGAAAAAAAACTCCCATAAATAAAAAATAAAGTAGGTGTCATTTAACACACTGAGGGGATATAAAAAAGGAATATAAAGAAACTCCATGATTTTGAAAAGAGGCCTCAGGTAGGTGGTTCAATCTTGGTCTTAATCTTAAATTTGCAAGTGTTCAATGCTCATGGAGAAGCTGTGGTGCACCTGAATACATAGCTGGGGTGTAAAAAAAGGATGGGCTGGCAGAACCCCCAGAAAGTATATGTGTCTTTTTGTTTTGTCAAATGCATGTTCTTGAAAACTGAACTATGAATGCACCATGCAAAAAGCAACTAGATCTCAGCACAATTCAATCTAAAGACCTGTGAGTACAAGGGGGTTTGGCTGCAAAATCTCCTTCCCTTGAAGTGAGTCCTCTTTGCAGAGGGCTGTCCAGAGAGGTTGTGGAGGCTCCTTCTCTGGAGGCTTTCAAAACCTACTTAGACTTGTTCCTGTGTGACCTGATCTGTGTGATCCTCCTTTGGCAGGGGGGGTTGGACTAGATGATCTTTTGGGGTCACTTCCAACTCCTACCATTCCATGATTCTGAGAATTCTGTCTGGGAAATGTGCTGTAGAAACAGGGGAAACCAAAGAATGGGTGTGCACTGTATGGATAAAATTAAATGTCTTGATTAAAGCTGCTGTGGTGGTGCAGTATTGCCTGCCAGAGGCCTTAAAACCCTTACCAAAAGATGGATAAGGTCTTAATGAAACCTTAACAAAAATCCTTCTTGCCATGTTTTGTAGCTGTGTGTTCAAGAGAAAGCAGAAGTGAGGACTTGGTTTGTCTTTAAATGTTTTTGTCGTGTGTTATGACTATGTAGTGCCCTCTTCTTCTTCTGTAGCACATCAGATTAATTTTGCATTATGCAATTTGGTGGCTTTTATACATAGCAGAATTATAAATTCTTTTTCATCAATGTATGGCTTAGGAAATGAAAGCAAATATTTGTTATACCTCACAAACCAGACCATACAAATACATCTCTGTCTCTTAATGATGTATTAAAGCACTAGGCATGCTCCCTGATTAGTCTTTAGTGAAGACCCAACTATAAACAGATAAAGCACAGGAGTAAGAGCTAAAAAAAAAAACATAAATATCTGAGTTTTGTTCCTGTTTTAGTACTTGTCAGTTGTGTGAACTCACTGTTCCACACCTCAACCCCACCACCTCTAAAAAAGCCTTGCTTTTTCTGATGCTTTGAGCAGGATGAAAATTAATGAGTATTTGTTATTAGTGACAGTATTTTTATTATGAAAACTTGAAAAGAGGCTTAATAAATATCATTCTTTTCAGTCCTTTTACCCTGTGAATTTCTTAGCTTTCTTGGATCACTGACTTCATTATGTGATTTTAGAGAATGCATTCAAAAAACAACTGCTAATAAAACGTGTGTATTCTGCTCTTATTGCTTCCATTTCTGTACTTGATACTGATAGTATTCCTATTCAAATTGAAACAAAGATTAATGAATACCTCACTATCTGTTATGAGCATTGAACAGCTTTATGTCCCAATTATTTTTTTATCCTATAAATATCTAGTGCTTTCATAAATATGTGATGGTGGTGTACAGTTTGAAAAACAGCTGAGCTCTGATGTGAAACAGCTTATCTGTTCCTTAATATAAAATAGCTGGATATCTTTAACAGATTAGGAAGCACCACATATGTCAATCAGCACACCTATTGGTCTTATGATCTGGTGTCTTCAGTTTAGGTTATACAGAAGTATGATTCAATGAGAGCATTTCAGAATAAAGAATAATTAATAGCTAGGATTTCTAGCATCAAAATGAGTTGGGTTTTTTGGTTTTGTTTGTAGAGAAAGTCTATTGGTCTTTGGTTTAGTGTTTCAAATGTAGAGTTGCTGGGGGAAACTTTTCCTGTCTTCCAAGAGGCTTTGTTTTCTATATTGAGTATAATGTGGGAACTTGTGAAGTTACCAGGAAAGAGGAAATGGGAAAATCATGGCCACAGGAGGGCGTCATATAAAACCTGGGACTTACAGGTGCAGGTATCTCCACTCCTCACTTAGCCACCAGATTATGTCTCATAGAAGCTTTTTATCAATATAAAAATTGTTTTCATCAGCACAGAGGTGAGAATGTTTTGTCTCTCATGGGTGCTCTTTTTATTGCTTTTGTTCTACATGTTTACCTGATAATAGAAAGCACGTGAGCTGCAAAAGAAAATGTTGCAACAGGTTCTCTGATATTGAAATAGGTCTACAGATTGAAAAACCCACAGTCTGCAGCAGATGTAATCCAGCCAGTTGGGTGTCTGTTACACTATGCTGCCCTTTTCACAGAAAATTTAATGTGATGCCAAAATCACTGCTTGAGAAAGCATTCAACAGAAATTTCTAAAGAGGAATAATGTAAGCAATAAACAAAAGCAATGTCCTGCCCTTCCCAATCTACACTTCCTTTTGACTCAATTTTTCCTCGCCTTTGGCACTGAACTTTGACATTTTTTTTTCAACTGATAATGTAGGTACTGAGATGCGTGCTGCCTTTTCCAACCACTTCTAATAGTGTGATGCTCAGATTGTAATTTATTTCCTGTTTACAGCTGTCTGATACTTGCAGATTAGATGTTCCAGCCCGGACTTTGAGTGGCAGTGTTTTGAGAGCATGTTTTGAACATACCCTGACATGTTTAATTGAGTTCAGCACATAGGACAGTCTCAATTACTAGTTTAATTAAAAAAGAAAAATAAAAAAGAAACCAAACAATAACAGAAAGGATGTAGTTTTGCATTATAATTGGAAAGTGCTGCTGTGAATCCTCATTCAAAGTGCTTTACTCTCTCAAGTCGCTGTGCCAGGACTCAGGGTTCATAACTTGTGTTGTCAGTTTGACTTCCCAGAGATGAAGACTAGATTTCAAAGATGTTTAGACATGGGAAGAAAGCAATCAGGATTTTCAAAAGCATCTGTGCAACTAATTCCCAGGGGTTTAGCCTTTATATTGCTGTGTGTTTCACTGGGATTTGGGCACCATATGATCTGCTGTGCTGATTTGTCACCACTGCTCTCTCTCCATTATGCTTTGACAAGTAAGCACATCCCTTGCCAGGTACTATCAAGAACCAGGCTGTCTCAAGCAATTACTGGCTGCTGAACACAGGAACAAATAAAGAATATAAAGTAGTAACTTTACTGCTCTTCTCTTTTCACTCTTTTGGAATAAAAAGTGAAAAGACCAGGAGAACATCTTTTAATAAGGTAAGAAAGAAAAGAACTGTGTCTGCAGCAGGTGGTGGCTTGTACATCCCAACCCAGGCTATCTTCCACCTTGTCATAGTGAGCAGCAAGGAGCTGGAGTGATGATTAAAATAGTGCTGGAGACTGTAAGATTATTCACTGGGGTTATACCATAGGAGGACAGTCATGTTGAAATAAAGTGGGGGGATGGGAAAAGCCTGAAGTTAATCCGTACTCCCTTCACCTCAAGCTGATTAGAGTAAATTAACTGCTATTGCAAGTAATATGCAAAGTAGACATTCATTATTTTTCTGACAGCAAATAACATAATATATACATATCATAAAAGTAGTCTTGAAATATAATTTGTTAATTATGCCTGTAGACTATTGCTTTCATTTTGTAAAGTAAGCAAATAATCAGGCTCCTGTCCACCCCTCCAAAACCCACGTGGTTGTTTTCTGATCCTGTCTTGTCCACTTGTATCAATTTTCATTTAAAAATAAATAGATTAAACCTTCCTGACATGTAGGCACATAACTGTGTGTCAGACTGTATCAGTTGCTTTAATAAAACATCTCTCCATTGATAAATCATGCTCTGGTATGTGCAGTGCCCTTCCCTGAGCAGTGTTACAACAGTGCTCACCTCCTTTCTGCTGTCACCACAGCACATGTGATATAATGTACTCAGCAGTATTATTGGGTATTATATTCTTTCTTATTTTCCTAAAATAATTAATTAGTTAATAAAACTAATTAGTTAATTAGGTCTCAAATGCAACTGTGTGCCTTGTTCTGTGCCTGGTGACCTGGAGACCAAGAGGAGCAGTGCTACTTGAGCAGAGGAAGAGTGACTTAGTGAGCACTTGGGCAGATTGGGCTTCCAAATGCCTGTGAGACTGGGTGGGGTGCACATAAATACATCGGAATCCCATTTGTCATAGTTTAAATGACATGAGCCATAAATGTCACTGCTTTAAGTGTGAAAATTGTCTTAAAATTAGTATTAAGTTCTGTGAGGTAGCTTGGAGAGGCTCAGCTATCAATGCATCACTTCATGCTGGCATAATCTAATTACTTCGCACACATAATCACATTACTTCGCTTAGTATAATCCTGTACTTGGCCAGAAAAGTAATTTCATTTTATTTTTCTGCATTTCTTTTTTCACTTTTTTCCCAGTTTAGTAATTTTCAGAAATTGTCTCCCTGTCTAATTTTATGTAAGGGAGGTTGATATGTGAAAAAGTGCTACACACTCTGCAGGTATCTCCATATGATTGGTCCTCCAAACCTGCCACCTCTTTCTCCTCGTTGTGTTCAGGAGGCTGCTGCCAATACATGTCTACATTTTTGTTACTTCAGCAGAGTAACTGGAAAGTAGAATTGTGCAGTTGCTTTGAAATGGCTTGTGAAATGTCTTGCTTGAGTTGGTAATCCAGGAATTGGGTCGTTCAAAGTGAAATGTGGGGTAGGGTGGTGCAGCAGGGCCCTGTTCCTCCGGACCGGACCCAGGCCCAGCCTGGTGAAGACACAGCCCTGGCACAAGTTCTCATCTGTCCATGAGGTTTTCTGGCTGTGGGCAGGCACCAGGTCCATGAGTGGAGTAGCAAGGGAGGGAAAGGGAAGTAGTGAAGTGGCCTTTAATTAATTCAGCAATGGATTTTGACTTCCCCGAGTTCTTTGTGCTGAACGTGCTATTGAGCTGTGCTTGTCCCCCTCAGAGCAGGACATGATCCTGTAACTGAATGTGTCTGCCCAATATAGGCAGATAGAGATATAAACCTGACCAGTATTTATCTCAAATAGTATCTTGGTTTTGTTGTATTTATTGCGGGTTTTGTTTGTTGTTTGTTTTGAGTTTTCTGTCTGTTAAGTAACTTGATGAATTTTTTCCATGGCTGGTTGTTTTGTGGGTTCTTTGGGGCAGAGAGAGATGCTTGGGTTTTTTTTTATTTGATTGGTTCATTCAAAACAACCCCAAAAGCCTCCAAAACATAATTTTGTGGTAGTAAATTTTACCAACACCTGAAAAAAAATCTCAAGGTGGTTTCATAGAAGTGGATGCTGTGCCTCTGGATCTGCTGGCAGCCCCTTTAATCCCATGATTCCCAAGTTGCTTCCTCCAGTCTCTTGTTTAATTCATTACTTATGTTCAAAATTCTGTAACAAGTACGGCAAGTGCATTACAGATGCAGCTTTTCCATAAAGTACTTTGTCATGCCAGCACAGGTTTTCACTGTTCTTGAAATGAGACAAGCTTCATGTAGAAAATAGCAGCAGATGATTCAGTAAATAAGGATTAGAATGATCCACTCAAGTGAAATGGGGAATTTCAAGCCAGTAACTCACTTATATAAATAAACTTTTTTTTTTTTTTAATCTAAGCAAAATTTAAGACATCTTTAAGATATTTCAAATATCAGATACGCCTTGTACTTGTGGAAATTAGCATCTTAAAAAGAAAAGTCAAAGGAAATTAATGAACTTGTTATACTAACATTTTTCTCAAGTAAAATTTAGAAGAACAAAGGTAGCATCTGTAAACCTTAGTAAAGGTGAGAGAGCACAGGGTTAGATGCTGCCTATGGTTATTATGTGACTAAAAGCAACTGATTTGCTTTGGTGATATTTAAAAATCATTATATACATTTATTAGCAACATCTTGGGTTGTATAGTTTTTATGAAAATAGTTTTGCAAAATATCTTTTGGATTAACTACTAACACTATTTCAGGGCTAAGATGTATAAGTATTGTTACAGCCATTTGTAAAACACTCATCTTTGGAATAGCTGAAAATGTTTTTGACTAAATGAGAGATAGGAAAGTCCACTAAAAGTTGTAAGATAATCCGCATTAAATAAATTTAATCCGGATTTGTCATCAACACTGACAATTCTTTCTCAGTTTTTAAACTAAGAATATGATTTGATTGTTCACATGCCATTCATCAAACCAACACCAACAAAAATATTGCAAAACAAAAACTGAAGTTCCCTGTCAGGTTCTGTGTCTGTCTTTTGTAGATATTGGGTCTTAGTCAGTATTATACTAAAGAAAAAACTGATTTTTATTTTTTTTTCCAGAGGGGAAATTGCCTTATTAAGGTTCTCATATTTTCATTTGTTTACCTGAGTGAATGAAATTTAACTGTGTCTAGTTGACATTAATACCAGTCCTGTGATAAGGTGTAATTTTGGATAAGGATTTAATACCCACTTAGCATATTTTACTTATAAATAAGGTATGCATAAATGGACGATAATAAATGTTTTCATTCTTCCTATGAAATAGTAAGAATTTTTCAGGGCTATAAGCCATTATAGTTTTCCATCACTAGAGACCATAGCTTAGCATTTACAAATACAAGAGTGCAATATGAATATTCTAATGTTTGTCTAGCAAATCTTGGCTCTCATAAAGAGGGTAAAGCAGTTCCTCCTGTATCCCTTTCATATAAGGGGTCATTAGAGAGTGAGCCTTGCCCTAGAGCATTCCATAGCTCATATCAGAATATACTTTATCTAATTGGTACAAATATGATGGTTTTGAGATTATTAAACTCAAAATATTAATTAATAATCAAGTAATCGTCAGGGAAGACAAGACTGTAAGTTGCTGAAAGGGAAAAAATATTTTTTAAGGTCACTGTCATAGGCAATAAAGTTGTTTTTAATGAAAGGATAGTGCAGCTTTCAGAAGTTATGTGTATTTAGCCATTGCCATGAATTCAAAGGTGTCAAACCCCTCATGACTAAAAATTGGGCTTAAATCATAGCTTGGCTGAGCAAAAGAACAGTGGCAACACTGCAGATTCCAAGCAGGTGCATGAACTGCTGAGTTATGCCTTAAATTTATGATTATGTGATAGTAAGTGTTAGTCAAACAGAGGGAGAGATGTGTAAATAAGCTGAAGTTCCCCCTTAGAAGGGCTGTAGCTGCTTTCTTTCTGAGCTCCTGAGCAGGGGAATCCACCTTGGTGTTGGTGCTAGGGGAGGGGGGAAGTTATTCTCAGCTTGGCAAGAGGCATGAAAGTGTTTTGGAAATACTCCCAAGAAATGAGAGGCTTTTTGCTTGGACCATATTTTGTGGCTGCAAACAGCATTTCTTGATATCATACCTGTGATACCATGTTTCCATGCCTGGCTTTGAGACTCAAAATACACCTCCACCAATTTACATTTACTGACATGTTCCTCCCAGTATCCCCTTGTTAGTAGATACCGCCATCTATAGAAACTTTTTTGTCTTTGTGTTCTTCATACCATTCAGTAAAACTAAAAATAGTTTAGGGAATTATTTTCCAACTAGAGCAGCACACATTAACTTTTTTTTTTTTTTTTTTTGACAATTTTTCATACAACTTCCTTGCCACAGTGGAAATATAACAAGTAATGTCACAGGTCATCGATGGGCTCTCAGATGTGGCAACTTTTGGAAGTCAAAATTGAAATCCTTCTGTTTACATATTTCTGTTTCAAATCCATATTATTTGGAATTAAATCTTGCTTATATACACCAATCAGTTTTCTAGCAGCTTCATATTAGTTCTAGTGATTAGGCAGTAATTAATAGTAGTATTATTAATAATTCTGCCTTCCCCTTAGGACTAGCTGCTGCAAATTAAAGGTTAGGAGATCAAGAATAGAGTAACAGCAGGAAAAATGGTAGAGCTTTCTCCATGGTGGAATAAACACAATTTAGTTGTCACTTAACCAAAATTGAAACCTGTTCCATAGCGCCTTAAGAAAAAAATATCATTAAGATTTAAAGAGTCTTTCATCTTGGAAGAGATAAAATGATGCAAATAAAACACGTCCAATGTAATTTCAAATCCTATTATTTTGTATCTATCATATTCTGCTTTTTCTTTCCACTAATTTGATAATGCATTGTCTCTAACCTTTGTTTCTAGCTTTGTTGGTTTGGTTTTTGTTTGTTTGTATTCTGCTTTTCCTTTTTTTTGGAGGAGAGGGTGGCATTTGGGTTTTTTTTTGTTTGTTTCTTTTTGTGGGGGGGTTTTGCTGTTGATTGTTTTTTGTCTTGTTATTTTGGGTTTGTGGTTAGTTTTTTTTTATTTAACTTACAAGTAACATTCTGAAAAATGACCTGTTTAGTTGGTAGTTGATGGGGAAGCAGAATTGCATGTTTTTCCTTTCTTGTTGCCTAATGCCAAGGTGAGGCACGGCACCAAGTAATTCAGTAGTTGCTGACATCCAATAATGCTCCAGACAGGAATGTGTAGTGGGGAGATTGCAGGCTCTGCAGACCTGCATAAAGATGTGCTTTAACAAGCCTTGCATAGACCAGCAGCATCCAAACCAATCTCTCCAGCAGAAGATATTTTATCACAAACTCGGGATGTAGGGCAAGTTCTAATATTCACTTCAGAATTTATTACCTTACAAGAAACATTAAAGGAAGGGGATTTCTAAACAGGATCATGGAAGCATTGGGTGAGAATCTTGGGTTTGTTTCATTTTGCACAATTATGGATTGGGGTAGAATTTTTTATTTATGATTATTTTTCTCGGTGAGCCCTGAGTAACTCCTTGTTGCTGTTCACAAATCATTAATTAGGTTGCAATAATTCCCTAATCTGCAAAGTTTCCTGCTTCATCCCAAAGGAAAACTGCATGTTAAGATAAAGATCAGCTCTGTCCATTGCTGTGAGACAGGCTATTTTCTACTCTACACTGCACTGAATAGCAATATACAGAATTTAGCTTAAGTATTCATTCTGTTAGCAGTGTTTGTCCCTGTAGATCAAATATTAAATGTATTTGCTCCCCTTTAGCATAAGGAGGTATTATTATGTAGAAAGATTGCTTTTATGTATATATTTATAGAAATGAAGAATTTCTAGATATTTAAAATACAAATTAAAGTGTAATTTTTTCAAATTGGTTATTGTACAGTGTAGCCTATGTCTTCATCCAATATAATCTTCACCTTTAATGTCACTGATCATATTTAATGAGTTAAATCTAAACCCAGAGCTTTGAGAACAGCAGAGCTGAAGAAGGAACTAGCACAGTCCTTAGCACAGTGTCCTACAGGTGACTTTTCATAACTAGCAAGCTGACACACTGAAAAGAAAAAGTCAGAATAAGACAAGCATGCAGTAGTTGTTCCCACTGCAAAGCTGTTGGCTTCCAGCAGGTACAACATTGTGATTCCCAGAGTTAGAAGCATCATTGCATTTAATTACTATTGATATATTCTTCTGTCTTGGTTTTGCTGGAAAGAACAAATCCCTGTCCTTCCTACTGACTGCTAATTCAACTTGACTTTAAATCATCAGTTTTCAGAACTGGGGTCTGAAGCATTTAGGAGCTCAAGAGTACTCCTCTAAATATAATCCTTATTTGGTTAATTTAATATAATCCTATATAATGATGATTATTGTAGCATTTTCTGTCTAAGATGGATGAGATGAGTTCTAAAATGTCAGCTATTTCTGACATTTAATCTTGTATAGGTCATAAAATACCAAACTGGAAGAACTGTTTTATTTTTTTTCACACTAATAATAAATCTTAAATTATTTAATATTGCACAAATGCTGTCTCTTTCATTCTGTGTAACTAAAGAGACAAAGTTGGTTGACTGAAATCCCAAATTAGAAGACAAAGCATCTTATTTTAATAGAGTCATCTGTGTTGTGATAGATGTAGGTGAGGTAGAAAACATGATTCCAGACCTCTGACAAACCAAACGAGTGCACTTTTTGCATTTCAGAGTGCAAAGCAGTCCATGTAACTATCATTTCTCAACCTGGGTTGAAAGGGCCATGTCTCAAATTCTAGGAAAGAGAAGCCACTGGAGAAGTGAGGTTGTGTTTGGGAAATAATGGGCTCCTGTGTCTAGACAGTCATTTTTTAAAGCGAGTTCCTGCTTGTGCTGTGCTGATTTGCTCTGTAGCTGAACTTAGCTCTAGGACTAAAGTTAAACCTACAAAGATCCAGAGAGCTTTCCTAGTAGTCTGAGTTGCATCAGGTTACAAGTGAGAGTCTTTCAGGGGTCATCTGAGTTTTTCTACTTTTTTTTTTTTCCCCCTACAAATACTAAACAATTAATGTGGTGGGTTTCTTTTATATTTCTGCCAAAAACATTTTAAAAACTGATTTTTGAAAATTGTCTTTTTTTTTAACTAAAGGAAAAAGTGGTTTACGAAGTGGAATAAAATGCATATAACAAGATACTGTGAAAATTCAGGAAATTGTATTTATTTTTCAGGAAACTGTATTTATTATTTCTATGGAATTGCTTCAGGAAAATACTAATTAACTCTGAAAATAAATCTTTGAATATTCAGGTTCTGACGTCATTTGGTTCATGTAAATATTTTTAATGATCATGGCACCATTTATTATTCTTATTATGTAACTATTACATTATAAATTTACATCTCTAGTTGATTTAGAAAGATAGCAAGTTTGTCAGATCCTGAGTTTCCAGTGAAGAAACAATTTTAATTTTGAAGGGCAGAATTATTCTGTTGCATCTTGGATATTCGATAAAAGATATAGGTGATGAAATTAACCATCTAATCCTCAGTTTTTGGATTACCATGAGTAATTATTTCTGTATTGATCGTGTTCTCTCCAGGCTCAGAGTTACAGATGTGAGTCTATCTAACAGCACTGTGTGCATGATTTGGATGGAAACACACATACTATATATAAAAATATGTTTGTGAAATAGTTTTGGTTGTATATATATTATTTTAACAACATTCTAAAGACTTCTGGTACTTTTTGGCTGACACATTAACAGTCTACTTGAGTGATGATGTAAAGCCATGTTACATGACAGTCTGAGTGGCTAAAAAAATAATTTTCTCAGTGGATCAAAGCAGTAATTTGGCACATCTAGTTGTGGTAAACTGGGAATAATTAATGTTTTTCTTATTCTAATTGATGAACTTACAGTAACATATGAGGAAGTGCATGTACAGTCTAAAAGGACTATATGTCAGATTTCTGCATCTGATTTAAATCCATGCATTTAAAGCAATACATTTTCATTTCAATAGCAATAACTTACCAAATGAAATACTGATGTTCAGGCCCCTTAATGAATCTGAATAGTTCTGCAATGAGCCTTTCAGTTAAATAACTTATTAAAACTTTGATTATACTAAAAAAAATGTAAAAGTGATGTAAAAGTCAAATTTGATCGGTTTCTAGGTAATAAATTTCCACAATTCAGACAACATCCCTTTGTTCAGAAGGAATGAAAACACAGTGAAAAAGCACCATTGCTGTACAAAATTACTCAAGGTAATTACACAGCTCTAATGAAAGGATATTTAATTTTATTTAGACAGAAAGCAGATTAAGCAGGTATAAATCTGATATATGATAAGGGATGCAGCTTTTCAAGACCATGTCTCATAGCTGTAATCTCATTGTGGATGGGGAAAAAAACCCATCCCAAACTATTATGAGGAGTGAGTGGAAGACAAACTTTCCTTTCAATTTTATCCTCTAGCAAAACCTATAAATTGAATTTTCATTTCTGTGGGTGTTTGTGGTTTATTGGTGTTATATTCTAGACTTTTTTTTATTTATTTGTTTGTTTTCCTACGTGCAGAAACTCACACCTATTCATAGGTGGAGCAAGAGAGAGAATATGGTAGGATTGATGTGGGTTTGCTCTTATTTACTCTTGAGTGTGAAGAAATACAGTTTGTAGAGAAAATAGAAATTGTGAAAAGCTATTGTGAGATAGAAAGTCAGCTGTGTATCCTACTATCATCTCTCACTGCACTGCTCCCAGAGTTGTTAGAGAGGTGAACTGGAGAGCCAGTTGCAGTTCCCTCCCTGGAGAGAATTCTTAGTTTGGTGGGAAAAAAAAGGGTACAAAAATTTTCTAAGATCATTAAGACCCTTAAAAAAATACTTGATTCTGTATTACCATTCCTAAAGCAAAAGAAAGTGGAAGTGATAAAACTTGGGAAAACTTAATAGAGGATTTTGTTTTGATAAGCAAAAACAATAGTAGAGCATAATGGTAACAAGGTAATTTGTGAATTATCATATTGCATTCATTTTCTAACATCTCTGCAAATGTGTGTTTGGATGTAAGGATGTTATACTGGCAGGGGGCCCTGTGATGAAAACTAATTTAGCTTTATAGTGGGTATAGTTTTGTAAATGGACAGGTTTAGAGGGGGATGGGGGTTGAGAAGAAAAAAAAATATTTGCAAGATTTCCTCTTTCCCCACATGTTTTGCTGCTCAGTTCAAGAACTCGCCAGCTTTAAATGCAGATGAAAAATAAAACTACTGAACCCAAAAATCAACTGAAATGTCAGCAGAGGGAAAATGTTCCTGGAATATAGTATAAAATATATTATTAATTAAATGCAATGTAAATTCAATCAAATCACATTCACTTTGATTAAATGCAGTAAAAATCAAATGCAGGACTGGATAGCAGTCCCCTTTGGAGAATCCATTAAGGAGATCGCCTCATGCCATAAGCTTTAATTTACAAGTGGAGAATCACACAGATGTTTTCACACAGTCCTTTTAATGAGGTGTTTTGATCACCTCCTCTGAAGAAGGTTCCTGCTTCACTACAATTCCCATAATTTTAGTTATCCTACAGTGTATCTTTCCGTGGTTACAATCTGTCCTGGTGTTAATCAATACCAGTAGTCTTCTCATTTGGCTTTTATACCCATTAAATTGCACCCTATTTCTGTTACTCCTCTTTGGGGGTTTTCCCCCACACTATAATCCCCCTTCTAAAATACAAAAAAAACCCCAAAAACTTCTAAATTGTCACTCGTTCATTTTCTCAAGATGAGCAGAATATGTTTAGTAGCTTTCTGTCTTGATAACGATCCTGTCAGTGTAACTTCTGAAAATTAAATATTATTCTTTCTACTCTTAGCTCCTGCTGAGGTAAGAGATTTTGACTATTGACTATTTGACTTCAGTCTAGATAGGTCTGGTACAGGGCAGTAACTTTGTCTAAGAAAGCAGCCTTCTTTTTATAGGTACTAGAATCATTTACCTGAAGTAAATTATTACAGTTGGCTCTGCCCTCTGAACTGCCAAGCTCTCTGACATTCCTCCCTTCAATATCTGCCCAAGCAATCCCCATCACCTTGAGATTAAGCTAGTGGACCTGTAATTATTTCAGAACAACATCCTTTCTGGTACTTCATCTTAAGGAGAAGGTGCTACCCTTTAAATGTCTGTGTATTTTTCATCTTTATCCTTTTCCTACCAAGTAGTGCTTATACTAACACAACTTTATCTCTGGCAAGAGAAGAACAGAGGATGAGAAAGAGATAGTGAGGCAAAAATGGTATTTTTCCCTGGCATTGCTCTTTTACTGCTTTGTGGCAGCTGGCACTGGTTGGATCCCACTGCCAGGAGTGTTGACATACAAACTTTAGGTGTCTCTATAGGATACTACTTCTTCCCTCCTGCACAACAGGAAGGGGTGTAATCTGGATACATTTGTGATTAAAGTGTTTTGATTCTTGAATCTCTTTAGCCTTGACTCTTGCATATGCTGCTAAATAACGCCACCTTATCAGATGTGTGATGGTTTATTTTCTGTACCTCTGTCCTATTTGGACATGTCTGAAACTGTCTTAGCTTCCCCACCTAAGGGATTGATGTTACTGTGCCTCTTCCACAGGTCCACTGAAGGAAGACTTGATGTTTAAAAGCCAACCTGGGAATTAAAGAAGCAATAAGAAGTGGGAATAGGCTGATTTGTGAGTTACAGAGGGAACAGTTTAGAGTCTGAGGCCTGGCAGCTGAATAGATGAGTTTCTAAACATGGTGACAAGGGTACCTCTTCTCTAGTACAAAGAGTAAAGAAAGACTGAGGAGGGAAATAAAGAATAAAAAATAATAATAACAAATGAATACATTCAACTGTGAAGCACAATTCTACGTGTCAGGAAAAAATGGACAACTACTTCCCAGTATTTTATAGTATTGTTCCACACATGGGTGGTGGTGGTTTTTGGCCAAAGAGTTGCAAAATTCTGAAATGTTGCCCCCAAATGCCTGACTGTTTAAAGAAGTCTTTAAAGAAGACAGTTTAACAGCTCAACTAAGATAGTTGTGGGTCTGAAAGAAAGTTTCTATCGAGGACACATGTCAGGAAATAGCAGCAGGATTTTTGAAGCCCTCCTTATGTGTTTTTAGGACCCCAGTAGTAAAGAAAGTATCAATCTGTGACCACTGGTATGAGAACAGGGACTGGGAAATTCATTGTCACTTCTGTTTCATGACAGCATTCTCCTCTGCAATTAGTTTTTTGAAAGCAAACTCTTGTTGGAAAAACTCCAACCCCAACCATAACTTTTGAAGACAAAGTTGTTACTTGGCTGTATGTCACAGACTGGAGTAAATCAGCTAAACCCTGGGAAATCAGCAGGAGGAGGATGTATGTAATAGCTGGTGAGAGGATGATCAGCAGTGTAATAAAGCTGTGAAAATAGCAAATGTCATCCAGTGATGGCTGAATCTCTAGCTGATGCAGGGATGTTACAGTGTCATTGTACAGCCACCTGTGAACTCCTCTTTGGAACAGTGCACCCAGTTCTGACCATGCTTGTGCAATAACATCACCTCAAATTGCCATAATGCACAGAAGGGCAACATAAAGAGCCTGTCTTATGAGATGAGAGGGGAGACTGACTTCCTTTGCTTATCTCTAACTGCTAGGTAGATAGTGAAAGAAAAACACCTTTGGAGAGGTAGGCAGGTTAAAAAAAAAATAAATAAATTTATATTTAAGCCAAAAAGTTGTGCTGCAGAAGTCAGTAGATATATTTATTTGAGCTTTGACTGTATCATAATTAGTTATTCAAAGCAGATTCCTAAATGCTGCAACACCAGTCAAACCTTTCTGGAAGAGCTTCTGGACAGATCATTGGGTCAAAACAACTCAAATACTTTTATGAGTTGGAGAAGTTTAAAAACAGAGTAGTAGAGGATGTCTGCAAAGCACCTGCACCTGAGGAAGAAGATGGTCCTTTTGGTTCTCAATTACCTATGGGCAGAACATGAGGTTTGTAGAGTTTCAGAGAGCTGGAGACTATTCAGAGTGGCTATGCATGAAGAAGTCTATAGCTTTCAAAAGATAATATGCCTTAATAAAATTCCATTTAATGACATTTTTTTTACTATATTATAACAACCTTAATTAGCATCCTCATTGGTAGTGTCAGGAAATAAAGGCTCTAATGAGCTCAGCTCTCTCCCTGTCCCCGCCAGAGCTTGGTCCCTCAAGGTCAGTACTAATGCATAGTGCTTGAGATGTAAAGGGAACTGCACATGGTCAGTATTCCTGAAGAAATTGGTCTGTGAATTGAGAAGACTTCACAATCCTCTGCTGAAAAGGAGTAGGCAAATCCAGCACCACTTGTGAGAAGAAAAATTAGTCTTGAGCTGACAGAAATTCCACTATGGTGTATCCTTGTGAGCCCCAAGGCAAAGGAAATACAGTGTAATTTTGGGTAAGCTTCCTGTGTTATAAATGCAGTTTCAATTTAAAACTCACTCTAAAAAAAAAATCTGCATTAGTATTTAAATACAGAATTGCATTTCAAGATTACATGGTAAAACATTTAATTTTCTTAATTGAATTTTCAGAATACTTTGATCATATGACAGCAGTTAGGCAACTACTTTCTTGTTCTTTTACCTCTACAGTAAAAGATAGTTTTCTTATTGTCATTCTCCAGGAGAAGAGTAATGATTTTAAAATGAAAAGAATGTCATTTACACATGAAGTCATGCTAGCTTCCTTGGCACAGATGATGTTAAAACAAAACAGATATTTAGAAAACAAAGAAATGACCCCCAAACCTGAAAGCTGGAGAAGCATCTTAAATTAGCTGCTCTTTACTGTATCTGATATCGACATGCAAACATTTTATTTCTCATCTGATGTGAAAAGAGAATATAATTGTAGAAGGAAATTCTTATTTCTAACTTGTATTATGGTCTGTTTTGTGATATCATGTGGAAATGTGCACACTGTGCACTAAGCAATCACATAAAGAGTCAATCTGCTCAATAAGCTTCAGGTCCTTGCAGTTGCTGTGTGTATTTATATATACACGTGTGTCTGTCCCTGATCACACCTAACCCATTTGGTTCTATGATTGTGGAATGAGTTTTTTTTTTGAATTATTGAGTCTTGAGGCACAAAATTGCATTAAATAACCCAAATCAAATCCCCAGAAGTACAGATTGGATGCTGTAGACTAGAGTACCTGTATTCACAACTTTTTTACATGTACTAGATGTTGGCCTTCTTACTGCTGATGAAATACTAATATATAGATATAAAAGTGTATATACATCTATAAGCACACAGTCCTTTGTTTTAATTTCAAATTAAACATTTGCTTTGCAGACATAATTTTTACATTGTGTATCATCTGGACTCTGCACATTTTGATTTATATGATGCTGAATGTTAAGCATGTGCTTTTTAAAAATGTTCTTAGAGTACAGCTAGGATACAGAATTTAAATAAAGGACAAGGCAGGAATTCAGAATGATTTTGATTAATAGAAATCCCTGTCAGGAATTGAGCTATCCCTCAGGAATGTTATAGGTAAAGTTTATTCTGCCTTAAGGCCTGGTGATGGACTACATGACCTTTCAAATTCTTCTCCAGCCCTATTTTATAATTCTGTGATCAATTCATTTTGGCATTTGACAGTTGTTGTACATATACTATAGATAATTCTACTGCCTTTAATACTTTTGATGATTTTTTTTTTAAGTGCATATTTTACACATGAAAAACTCTACATTTAAAATGCCCAATTTCTATGAGGGGTTACAAGACTATGAATTGCTACACTTTAAAAGACATCTCAAGTTTTATATGCTGTTGATGCAATGTTATTCACATCACTGGTAATAACCAAGTGATAATTCACTTCACTTGGAAAATGAAATCCTGATTCTCAAAGTAGTTTTAGTAACATTCACTCTGGAATCAGATTATTCTTTACAGAATGTTAAAGTCATGGCAAGGTGGTCTTCAGCTTGCTAGTGTAATTTAGTCTCACAAACAGGTAATCTTGTTAAAATATTGTCAGGTTAATGAAAATTGATTTGTGTGTGTTAAACCTGGTGAATGATAATCAACTATTGGGTTAGGAAGCTTTAGTAGTAATTTTAAGTCTTTGATAGTTGCCAATTATTCTTGGATGGAATGACCCACTGTATGTTGAAGCATTTTAAAGCCTGCACAACATTCCAAGACTGGACACAAATGTGCATAACAAATAAAATGTCATCTCTAGAAATGTATTTTCAAAAACCTGACAGTATGGATTGTTGTATTTGCTCGTATGCCTCATATGAAATGAACTGCTCTCCATTTGTAAGCACTTTGTGGTTTTTACTCTGTTATTTGGAGTGATCTTTCCATTTTTTATAAATAATGATTAAAGAGATATTTAAGATTGTAGTGTATTCTCTGTACACATGATTACCATCTATTTGAAATACAGATATTACACAGTAGATCTGTGGTGTGAGGAAATTCAGTCACGACTTCTGTACATTCCATTTGAAAGACAATTCTGTTCAATTGTGGATTTGTTAGAAAACATGTTGAATGTTTTGGTAATTATTTGAATAACAGTATGAGTTACATGGGTTATTATTAGATGAATCCCCTGAAATGGTGGGAAAAAAAACTTCCTTTGCACAGAGCCACCAGGAGCTTTGCTCTCTGCTCACACCCTTTGAAACTTACAACATCTTATTTTCTTTCAACAGAAAGCTTTTCTTTACAGACTATGGGAATGCTGCCAAGGTTGAGAGATGTGACATGGATGGGATGAACAGGACGTGGATAGTAGACTCTAAAATTGAACAGCCGACAGCTCTTGCACTGGACCTCATCAATAAATATGTGTACTGGCTTGACATCTATCTGGATAGTGTGGAAGTTGCTGACTATCAAGGGAGGAAGAGACATACAATCATCAAAGGAAGACAAGTAGGTATTTACTTGCAAATTAGTAAAAGCAATGCTATCAGTAAGTGAATGTACATAATGCTATCAGCTATAGGAATAGCACAGGTTGTTTCTTTTCATCTTCTTAGTTCAAATATGTTAGACACGAAAAGATTAATCTGTGTGTTTAGTTGCAATTTTTATTCTTTTAGCAACCTATGGTTGTGCTTCCATGCAGTGTCTCATTAACAATGCACCATGGAAATCACACTCTCCCTTGTGAAAACCTCAGCAGGAGAAAATATAGGGGACAGAAAGACATTAGAGGATAAATTATTAATGACAAGAAACTGTCCTTGCCATTTGAGGAAGAAGAGACTAACAGGCTCAAGAATGTGAAAGGAAGAACAGCCAAAGCTATAAAGCTATTCACTTGTTCAGGCCAATCTTGCTGCCCTTAAATCATATCTTCATTAATAGCAATGATGTTTTCCCCAGTTGATAGAGATGTTCGGATTCGTAAATATGGATGCTGAGACTGTATGAGTCTTTGAGCAGGGGTATATCAATCTGTTATTGATGCTTCAGCTTGGGGAGCAGGGCAGTAGGTACCAGGGAAAAGAAGGATTCCATGGCAGTTGTGAGGCTGATGAAAAGGAGAATTAGCAAAGACCAAAGTGTTCCAGTTGCTACTTGGACTTCCAGAGCTAGTGTGGGTCCCATGTTTACATCTGCTGTTGCCTGAGGTTAAGCAGAGTGTGTTAAAATGTGCAAATAGAATAAACATTTTTCTTGTTCTGCTGTCATGCTTTGCTTGCCTCCCAGTAATCACTGTTTATCAAGACAACTGGTTAGTAGATCTACTAGTTAAAATAGGCTGAAAATGTGAACCCAGTCTAGGTCACCTGGCTAAATAGCAAACACCTTATTTTTTATCAAATTAGTCCCAGTCTTTAGCCAGTTGTTCTGGAATAACAGGTCTTGTTATTTTATTATTATTACTACTAGTAGTAGCAGAAATATTATTAGCTTTTAATACATAAAAAATATTATTTCAGAAGTAAATAACATTGTTTTGTAGGCTTGTGAAAGAGTTATACAGCTGTCAGAGATGTTCTTTCACTTTTAAAATTTAGATGCAAACGAGGATTCTTTCTCAAGTTCAGAAGAATACTTTCTTCTCTAAACTGGCAGAGAAAGGAGAAGAATGTCCATTTCTTTCCATAAGGGTGAAGGTCATTAAAAAGTTTGTCCTCTCAGTTGATCACTGCTATCACAGAAGGAGAAGCACATTGGTTGTCTTTTCACTAAAATGGAAAACTGGTAATTTCCCTAGGTTTTGTTCCTGCATTTACCAGGATTTAGAATGACTTACTCTCAAGTTAGCCCTCATTAGCTCAAGGAAACAGCAGAGCAGATCAGAAACCTAAGAATTTTGGGGAAATAGAGTTTATTTCATCAGTGTAAGCATAGCAAAAGACAAGCTTTCCAAATGATCCAGGCTTTTCTGCTTGATAGCCTGGGTGGCTTTTAAAGGACTGTTCTTTGTAGCAAGCAATATTTCCATTCATGCATAACTGGAAAACTTCATGAGACACAAAAACCAACAAATGCATAAATTAAATAAAAATGAAGTCATTATAAAATGCATTGTAAAATGAGTCACATGGTTATAATAGTGTAAAACTAGACTAACTCTCATGGGACTTAAAGCTTTAAACCAAGTGCAAATGGGAATAGGGAAGAAAGGATTACAATGCAGAGAATAGAACTATTTGCTTCAGATGCATCATTATTTTCAAGGCTATTTTCCATCTTACTGTAGTTGGATTGAGTTTCTGCTGGGTCTTAATCAAATACTTCCATTGATCTCAATTATTTATTTTTTTTTTGTGTGGGTGTAAAGGCAGAATGCAATGGCAGGATTTGGCCAACTGGGAGGTAATTTCCAGAATGGAATGAAATATTTGATGGGGTTGTTTGGTTTGTTGCTTTTTGGCTTGTTGCTGTTTTGTTTTTTCCTGGAGATTTTTGTCTGAATTTGTGAGTAAATGAGCTAAGTGAATACTTTGTGGTGAACAATTTATTGATTAAAGTAGTAATATATTCAGCCTGTAAATATCTGAACATCTGCCAAAAAAATTCTCTTTAATTCATTCAGCTTTAAAATTACCAGTGAGATATTTAATCTTTTTGAAAATTATAAATCAAGCACAACTGCTAGATCATTGAATACTTCATCTTTGAGCTGTGATTGGCTAACTAAGTTTAGAAAATTTTTAATCAATGCACCCAGACATATCAGAGATGAATGCAATTTCAGAATTCACTAATTTTGAGACACAGGCAGTACTGTGAGACCACAACCATATTCAAAAGATACCAACATAAAAGGAACACAAGCAAAGCTGATGGAATTTTTTATCCATTTCTTACTTAAGAAAATTTTCAGTGAGTATATCTCACACTGTTTGCCTTACTTTGGTTATAATAGAAAAAATGCATTTAAATATCTATAGTTACTATATCTAATAGTTAATGCTAGTTAATAGCTAAGAAAAATTCACTCATGTTGTTAGTTGATACTGTAATAAGTAGTTGCACTTAAATGAAAGCTGAAAGCTTCCTGCAGATTTTAAAGGAAGAACTGGGAAATTCAGAGGATAAACTAATTTGGATTGCTAAATATTTTTAATTATCTGCTTTTCTTGTACAAAGCTTTTCTAATTATGGACAAGACTGTCAACTATACTTTTAGTGTAATTTTTATAATTGATAAATATTTATCAACATATTCAGAAATCCTTTTACACAGTTTAGCACTTACTATTCACAGTAAAGTTTGATGCTTACAAATCATAGTTCTGCCTAAAATATTCAGCTAATATAAATATATAAATTTGTTTTTTTCTTTTCCAGGTTAGGCATCTTTGTGGTTTGGCAGTATTTGAAAACTATTTGTATACAGTTAATTCAGATAACCTCAGCATCTTACAGATAAACAGATATAATGGCACCGATATACAGTCTCTAGCTAGATTTGACAATGCTAAAGAGATCCGTGTGTACCAGAAAAGAACTCAAACAGCAGGTAAGATGAATGTTTTATTTTCTAGAAAACATAAAACTAGGTAATACCTGGATATGTCATTTAAAAAGTTCTTCCAGAAACCTGTGTCAAAAGATGTAGTGAAAATTTATCGCTGCAGAAAAAACTCTTTGTTGACTCTTCATCTGCCCAGTTTTCTCTGCACTAACTTCCAGTTTTCCTGCACCTTTAAGCTCCAAATGGTCCTGCTTCCTGAGCACTGAGCTTGGAGAACCATTATGGAGCCCTGGTCAGCAAGTTTTCTGGCTCCACAGTATCAACACTTTCAGAATTTAAGACCTTCAAAATCAATGTCCAATGCTGACCCCACACTTGGCTCTTAGACCTTAGAGGTTCCTCGTTTCTCTGGATCTGCTTTTCAACAGACTACAGGCCCAGAGGAACTCCCTATCTTCAGGGTTGCCAAAAACATGAGGGTCATAGGTTGGAAAAGACCTCCAAGAGCATCAAGTCCAACTGTAATCTCAGTGCTGCCAAGTCCACCACTGAACTGTGTCATGTGGGCGAACTGCCAGCCCAGCACTGTGGTGAGATAGGAAATCACTGGCAAGCTTCCCTTGGTTTGTATAAACATCAGCTTTGCCTTCTGTGAAATTCATCTTTGGTTTCACCTAGAAGGAAAAGAATTTTTGTAATCTCAGAATTTTTGGCTCAATAACAATTTCTGAGGTCCCTAGACCCACACATCTCTAATCACGGCTCTGAACAGCGGTGCGATTTGTGGGAATTTTTGAGCAAAAAGAGCAAGATCCAAACAATTTACAGTGACACTTGGAGTATTTTCTTGGTATGACTGATAGCAATAAATCGTTGCTATGACTGCCTGGCCAGCAGAGCTCACACATCCATTCTGGTGATCAACGTCAATGTTATTAGCCTGACTGACTGCTTTTAGACAACTTTCTGAAGTGGGAACAAACTTTAAATTGATGTAGACTGGGTGAACTAATTTTCACCCTATAGCTGAGGGCATTGATTTGCAGATGTCAGTGTCTGAAGGAGGCTGCAAAGACTCTTCCCGTGCTATAGGCCCTGCTGTTGTACCCCTGAGGGAATTGGAGAGGCTGAGTAGAGACATGAGCACAGTATAATCTTTTATTACATCCTGTGATTACTCTGTTCCTCTTGCCCTTTGTTCACTGTGCTCCTTCTTTTGTTTTGAATGGACATGTTTGTTGCTTGTCAAGATTCGCTGTAAAAGCTGTCTCAGCTTGGTAGAGTTTCTGTATACCTTTAACAATATTGATCTCAAACCACTTGATTACTTTTTTTTTTCTTTTTTTTTTTTTTTTTTTTACAACTAAAAAGATTGAGGGAAAGGAGAAAGGAAATAACAAACAATATTTTTTGAGCTGAAACACTTTTGGGCTGTTGTAAGGCAGCTTAATAAATGTAAGATAGAAAAGAAGATTTTTTTTTTTCTCAACACATCTTAGAGTTAAAAAAAAAAGAATTTAATATATTAGTCTGCTTCTTCAGCACTGTTCATTTGAAAAGATGAAAACAAGGGAAAGGAATTCTTTGGCTTTTTATGTGGAATTTATGTCCCAACTGTATAAATGTGAAAAAAAACACTACAAGGCTCATTCTGTTCTTTAGTTTCTGCCCCAGAAAGGTGCTGTATAATAGAGCTGAATGAATAGCAGGCTGCATTGGCAAGGGATTCACTCTGTCCTCAAAAAAACCCCCAATCAAATGTACTGGAGGAAGAAATAAAAAAGGGGAGAAGTGTCAGCTACAGCAAGGGAATGCTGCCTGGCAAATGCTGTGCAGAAGCTTATTCAAAAAGGGGGTGATCACACACAACTCTGGGAGTGGCCTGATAACCACAGGATGGCCCTGTGGATTACTTTGTCTGTTTTGGGTATCATTTAACAAAACCCCTTCCTTTGTAGTTATATCCTAGGGAAAAAATTATTGTGACATGAATTTCTTTTTTTCTTTTCTTCCCCCCCCCCCCCCCTCCCCCCCTCTAAACTTTCTACATGCTAATGCATATCATGATCTTGCTTTAAATGGGTTTGAATTGTGCTGTTTTTCACTCCCTGTAGTCAGAAGCCATGCATGTGAAGTGGACCCATCTGGAATGCCAGGGGGATGTTTGCACATCTGTCTGCTCAGCAGCAACTACAAAGCACGGACCTGTCGCTGTAGGACTGGCTTCATCTTGGGGAGTGATGGCAGGTCATGCAAAAGTAAGTTATTTAAATCAAAGAGTCTGCCAGTTTTTGATATAAACTCTACCAGGGTGTAGTTCTGGAAGTTATTTAACACATCAATAAGAATAGAAATCACACGGGCCACTTTTGGGTAAAGTTTGTTTGCAACCTGTACCCGATGCTTTGTTAATAGACTCCTTTCATTCACTTCAAATGATTGGATTTACAGAATCACAGAGTAAAAAGAATTGTCACCTTTGGAAAAGGCCTCTAAGATCCCTGTGACCAACTGTCAACAACAACAAAACCCCAAAAAACCCACAACAAAACAAAACCAACCAAACAAAAAACTCATCATCCCACTACACCATGTTCTGAAGTGCCTCATCTACAGGGTTTTTGAACACCTCTAGGGATGGTGACTCCACCCCTCCCCAGGCAGCCTATTCCAGCACCTGACTAGTCTTTCAGTAAAGAAATTCTTCCCAATGTCTCATCTAAAATCCGCCCCTGGTGCAACTTCAGGGCCATTTCCTCTAGTCCTGTCATTATTTATTTGAGTGAAGAGGCTGCACTCACCACACTACAATTGTACAAACCTCTGTCAGGTAGCTGTAGAGAGAAATAAGTTCTCCCCTCAGCCTCTTCTTCTCCAAACTAAACAATCCAAATTCCCTCAGATTCTCCTCATAGTTCTGGTGTCCTGGCCCTTCACCAGCTTGTTTTCCCTTCTCTGAACTCACTCCAGCAAGTTTTGGCTTAGTTCATAGAAGTGACAAATTAAACATCAGATGCTGTTTAAAGAATTCTAAAAATCATACCAATTAATTTAATCAGTGTTACTCTTTATATACTATACATTTTCACAGTACATAGACACCAAAATGCTGTTACTTTGTCAGATCCAATTTCTACCAGAGAAATATCTTGGAACCAGACCATTTATGTGCATAGGTTTTTTTCTTACTGCTTTGTTAAAGCAAATTCAATGTGTGTAACTCTGGTTACACGTGTTAGGGATACACAGTCTGCTGGTCACCTACAGCCAACAGGACAGTCCTGAAATTTTTGAGGAGCACCTAATTTTTTAAAATTTTTCTTTTGATCTGGTTTCCTGATCAAATGGCATTGATTTAGTTCAGATGAAAGGCATGCAATTATACACTTTGGTGGATGCTGGTGGATGAATGTATTTGACCTCATCATCCAGTTTTCATTGATAATTCCAATGAGAACCCTGAGACCTTAGAAAAGTGTATATCTTTGAGAATTCTAAGAGGTATATTGATAGTACTAAAGATATTTATAAGTATCCTTAAGGAAAGAAAAACAATGAACTAAGCATCAGTTAATTGTAATTAACCTGCTTGATTAAATTGTAAAAGTCTCCTCAGAAACAGGAACTGATAGCACATTTTGAATCTCAGTATAAAAAAAACCAATCTGTGATGATTTATTGTATTCCTCCCCATTGGAAAAAAAAAATTACTGTGATCTTTTGTCTCATTTTGTTTGTGAGAAACTTCAGGTGAAAAAAAAAAGCAGTGGTTTGTGTTTGCTGGAGTTTATGGTCTTGTTAGAGTCAGTGATTACACTGAATTACTACATTACCCTGATAGATCCTAAGAAATTGTAATATTTAATGTCTGCAAAGCTATATTAGTCCATTTCAGAGTAGATGCAAAGTTATTTTGTGATGTAGCATTGTTTTTCAGAGTGAACTTTTATGCAAAAAAATTATTATATGTACACAGCTCACTGAAGTAATTTGTATTTTAATTAAGGTAATATAATTGGCTAGATTTGTTGAGTTTAGATACATTCAGAATATATGAAAGTTTAATTTTTTTGTATTGAATAACACTCCTGCTCCCCCACTAATTGTGCCAGTTAATTAACCAGCGACATTATGCACTGTGAAGGAGATTAGGCAGCATCAGTTGTTTATGTTTGTAATCTTTCTTTTGCAGGACCAAAGAATGAATTGTTTCTTTTTTATGGGAAGGGACGCCCAGGAATAATACGGGGAATGGACCTGAATACCAAAGTATCTGATGAATACATGATCCCCATAGAAAACTTGGTCAATCCTCGTGCTCTGGACTTCCATGCTGAAAGCAATTACATTTACTTTGCTGATACTACCAGTTTCCTAATTGGAAGACAGAAAATTGATGGCACAGAGCGAGAAACAATCCTCAAAGATGGTAGGCAATGCTAACTCATAGTGACATTCAGAGAATCTCACTAGGGAGAAGTTGAACTGACATTTACAGATAATTTAAAGTTTTATTTAAATCTCCCATGGAAGACATACCCTAACTAGACCTTAAATGGAGTTGGAGATACTTTTTTCTTTTTGTCTTTTTTTTTTTTTTTTCTCTGAGTGCAGAAATGTGAAGTTTGGTGAGGTTGCTTGTTTGTACATGCTTACTTTAAGTTTATACACACCAGTGAGTAAAATCTACATCTCTGCTGTATTTTTTCAATAGTTAGATACAACGGATCCATGATGTAGTTCTTTTTAGAACACTTTTTAGAACCTTAATTAAGAGGTTTGTACCATTTGTTATAGCAATGAGAAAACACCAGTGGCTCCCTAGTTGCCCTCTCTCACACCACACTTCACAGAACCTCCCTGAATCATATCATGTTGAGCTAATGCTGTTCCAGTGATAAAACCTCTAGTTTGTCAACCTCTATTTCTTTTTCCTTTATGAAGCATTTTCATGAAATATTGCTTCAGCAGGAGGTAACAACTGCTTCATTTTCTTGCACTCAAGAATATAAGCAGTATGAATATTCATCTTGGCCTTCAGAGAGCTTAATATCTTTACTTGTAAAATGAAACCTGAGACAGTGAAAGTAACTAAAATACCATCGGTTTAGCACAGGGATTTTCATTCCCTGTCATTCATAATCCATGTTTTAATCCACCTGTCTCAGAAGTTATCTCCAGTTTGCAGTGATATGGTGCTGATCTGGTACAGGGGCCCTCCAAAGACCTCACAGGCTGCTCAAAGAGCAGGAGTTGCCAGGAATAAATGCCTCCTTACCCTATATTGGTGGTTGCTGAATGAAAGGCAACTAAGTAAATAGTTATTTTCAGCTATTTCAGCTATTTGGCTGTTCATCTGGTAGTTCTAATTCCTCCTAATTTCTCCATGAATAAGGAAATGAATAATATAGATCACAAAACTTCTATTGCTGACCTTCTTCTACTACTTTATTTTACAAAGTAATCCAAATGTGGAGTAGAGGAAGGGATGGAGAGTATGTAAATGTAAATGTTTTAAGGTAACCCCAAGGAGCATCCTTGGTGAAATGGGCCAAACGGGTTGGGGTTAGTCTAATCAAATATGCAAACTGGAATAAAGTTTGTATGCCAAACCAGCAAATTGAAAAGACTCTCTTAAATAATGCTTAACTGGCATTTCTGCCCTCTATAAGTAGAATGTAGGAAAAATCCCAATGCAATACCAAAAAAGAGATAATGCATCATTGGATAATTCATTTCTTGTCCTAATATTTACAAAGACCAAACAGCATCCCTGTCATTCTCCCCCTGCTTGTTCCCCAGGAGCTTACATTGTTAGTTAGAACTTGGTGTAGTTTCATAACTTTAAAATATGCTTATAAAACACCTGTTAATGTATTTTTTATTATTTAAAAAATTAATGTGACCTCTAGCCATAGCACCTCAGCTTTTATTCTTGTCAGCTCTCAAGAACTCAGCAGGGCCAGATTAAATCCTCTCTTGGTGGAAGTCTACTAGAGAAAAATCAGGTGTGTCAGGAGGCGGTTTAATATTCACTCTGAACAGCATGCTGTGAAGGAATTCTATCTGTAGTAGGTGTCACTTCTCAGATTAGAAGTTGTCATTTTTGGAGACTATCAGGTTTTTTGAGAACAGATCTGCTAGCTCAAACAACACTGTAACTCAGGTAATTACAGCTCGCCTACACGAGAGCCTGATCCTACAAGCTGTTGAGTGGGAGCTGAGAACACTCAGCACCTAACACTGCTGGAGTTTGCTTTCCTATCTAGTTTCAGCTGTGCTTTTCTTACTCTGCACTTCGGGGAAACAAGCTGCTGTGCAGTATTGATAACTATTTGACAGCCCAGAGCTTGGCTTGTCTTAAGAGTTGGCAGCACAACTGCAATAGTAGTTTGCCCAGCAACACAAATTGCTGTAATTAAGGCTTCAAGCTTGCATGTGAAATCAGTGGTTTTAAATAAATAAAAAACAAACAACCAAACAAAAAAGCAAACCCCCAAACGAACAAACCAAAATAACAACAAATAAACAAAATCACATACACAAATACATACAAACACACACACACAAAATAATAGCAAAAAATTAACTAACAAAAATACCCCACAAAAATAGAGGCTAAAAACCCACAAACCAACAGACAATTTAAAACAGATTTAGATGAAGTAATGCTAAAAAAAAAAGGGGGGGGGAATGTGTTGTGTCCTTGTCCCCCTTATTTTCTTCAGGGTTTCTGTCAGCCTTAAAGTATTATATTATTTACTAAAATATTAGCAAAGATGGTCTGCTAACCTTTTGCTTAAACAAGGTTAAAGCAAGTTTGTAAAGATCATTGGAAGCTGTTTATCTGGTTGGTATACAGAAAAAAAATCTTTTTTTCCACTTTTTTCTTGTTAATCTAGTATTTTAGTCATTATTAGTGCACATGATCTAACTGAAATTGAGCTAGGCCATTCTGTACTGAATTTCACACTGTGCTTATAATGTCTGACATATTTAAAACCAGTGTGGCAAATTGCTGCCTCTGGAAATGAGGTTTTAAAAAAATCTAGTATCTATATAAAGTATATTTGGAGCCTATGTGGAACTCTTGATCGTAAAATTCTGGTAATATTTCCCAAATTACAAATAGAAGTGAACATCAATCAAAATGAGTTTTTATTCTCCTCATCCTTTCCACGTTGAAAGCACTTCACTGCAGAAAGCCAAGTTCACTGTAGTCAGATCAATTTTGGTGAATCAGTATGGCCACTATTTTATTCCTATCTACTATCTGAAGTCAAGATCACCTAACAAGTCAGGAAGGTGTTTCAAGCTTTTAGGTAGTTAACTAAAAGTGAACTTGAAACCACAATTTACAAGAATGTAAAATGTCTCTATGGGATTATGCTCTAGAATTATTTTTTATTTTAAACCTTTCTGATATATTTAGTATCTAGTTGCCATGAGGTTTGATTTAGAAACATAGCTACTCCAAAACAAATGCAGGATGTGTGGTAGCTCAGATACAGTAGCTATTACATGAAACTGAGTAGACTTGGAGCAAAATGCCTGTAAATCTTAGGAGGTATCTGTCATTCTAATCTCATACTTGGCTTTGTGGTTGATACTAATACAGTCCATATTTGGTCTTTACTGTCTTCTGACGTAGAAAAAAACAATTTTTTTTCATTGAAAAGCTGATCTTATTAGTATAAAAACTAACTGAAAATGTCTAGGTCAGACAGGATAAAAACAAAGAGGGTTTTGAACAAACCACTGCTTGTCTTCAAGCCTGTCAGTACTTTCCTGAAATTAGCAAAGTCTTCTGAGACCCTTTTGAGCCCTAAAGGACTTTTCTTACACTCCTGAAGCTTGTCTTTATTCCCTGTGCTCTTCAACAGTCCTTTCATGTGTACCCAGGGCTCCCAGGTCTTTGAAATGCTCTCTGTTTCTCCATACTCTACTTTGTACTTCTGTCTTCTCAATACACTTGATCACTCCAAGACCAAAGGCCACTCTTCCACTTTCAGAAAGTTCCAGCTGAGAGACAGCAAATAAAATTGACAGTGTCCATCAACCTGGGAAACCTGGCTGAGATTCTGGCACTGATCTCACCTGCTCTGACTGATCCGCAGTTGTTTTGTCCTTTGGCTGATTCCTGTCAGACTAGGTTGTTGCTTGGTTAGGTATTTTATTGTGCTCTTAATTCATATCCTTCTCCTGGAGAGTGAATTTTGACACCACTGCTTCCTTCAAGCTTTTTAGATCACAAGGAAAAAATATTTCTCCAAAAGTATAGTGACATTTAGGTGTATCAGAAATATGGATAAAATGTTAGGCACATTTTGGAAAACCCCTCAGCATTACTACTTTTTTTTTTCTTTCTTTTTTCTTCTCTAACTTTCTCATATTGTGTCTCACGGGTTGTAGTGTCATCTGTACACCCATGGCTGATTTACTAAATTTATATCTGGTTTCTTATGTTAACAAAGTTTAGCTGATACTTTGGAGATTACATTTGTCTCTCTGTAATATCTTTTGGACCTTCAGAATGATTTGATTTAATTTGATATATACAGCAGAGGTCCAAGTGGAATTAAAATCCTCAAAAATTGTAAAAACAGGGAGAGGAGATACAAGGACTGATGATCTGCAAGTTCATTCTTATTGATTTCTGTAGCTGAACAACATGAACACAGAAATTCTGAAATGGAATTATAATGGAAGAAAATGTTTAGTTGCTCTTAAATGAAGTATAAATATATCAGTTTTCTATACATGTGTATATATATTGCAACCACACATCTACATGAGTGTTTAATTTAACATAAGCTATATGCATGGGATAGGAATTGCAGACAGCGTTTTGTCCATTGCTGCTGTACCCAGAGGATACTGATAAGGGAAAAAGTAGATTAAAAAAAATATTACATAGCATTCATGTTATGACTTCCAGTAGTCACCAGCTTCTTTTAATTTTCTATTTTTAAATACTCACTGAAGCATCTGCCTTAATAAGGGGAGAGCCTTGTTATTTTAACATTTTAGCATACAGTGTGAGTTTGTATCATAATCTTAATGTCCTTCAACATTGTATTTAAATGCATTTTGCTTTCTTTTTAAAGAAAATAATTATAAGATTAACAAAATGAACAAACAAAAAGGAATATTTTGCAAGGTACTTGAAAACATTATGTCTCTGCTAAGTTGACAGGGAATGTGATGGTATTACAATCACTGAAAACATTGTTCAACAAAAACACTGGGAAGTAATTTATCATGTTCTAATGCTGTTGAGATTGTAACAGCACCTTTTATGGATATTGTTATTGCATCCAAGTGTATAAAAAGCCCAATATTTCATTTATTGGGTAAAACTGTCATAACTTATCTTAGTGTCTTGTTCATGATATGCCATATGTTATCTATGGGTAATAGGGAGCAAAAAGTTTTCTGTGCTGTGGTAAATAAGTAATCTAGACTGTGACTCAGTAAAAGAGGTTTTACATTCCTGTCCATCACAATGAATTTTATTATTTCTTGTAAAGAATAAGATAGTGTATTCAAGTGGTGGTTTGGAGTCTAAAAAATATTATTGGTGAAGAGTTTCTCCTAAGGAAAATGTATGACATGTTGGTGAAGAAAATTTGTGGGTATGCTGTAGTTAAAAATGTCAGTGAGACCTTTCCCTTGGTACTTACTGATTCTGTTATTGGGAGGCATCTTGGTGTAGAAACCCGAGGGAAGGTTTAGATTATGTCAACACAGAACCAGTGCATAATGCTGTTAAAGGAAAGATTATTCTAATAACATCTTGAAATGTCTCAAACCAGCACTTCAGGAGTTCATGTAAAGTTGTTTGGAAAACTGACAGCTAAAATATGTCAATGTCAGGCAGCAGTTCAAACAGTAAACAGTTGTGTTCAAGTTTAGCACCTTTTCAGCTGTATATCTGGTGTAAGCAGGGCTGAAGTAGGATCAGTGACTTTGTCTTATCAGCATTTCCTTCAAAAATGGTAATATATGAATTTACGTATGCTGTGATCAAAATCTCTTTGCATCATATTTTTTTTCTGAGATCTTTCAAAAAAACTCCAGTTTTGACCAGAAAGTGATGTCTACACTCATAAGAGAGAAAGAATGAATCTGAATCAAGCTTGCACCTAGATGTCACTGCTGGTGTAAATGTGAACACAAAAAAAAAAGCAATTTACTTTTTTTTTTTTTCTTTTTTTCAAGTCTTGATGATTCCTGCTATTGCAATTGTAGTGTAGGATTGTAAATGTGAGTATGACAAACAAGTAGAACAATCCATACTGTCAAGAAGTAAGGAGGGAATCTTTTTAGTATGGATATTTTTGGTGGGGTTTTCCATGTTTGCATTTACCTTTTCATCCACAACAACCTTTATTTTTTTATCACAGCATGGGAAGGTGGCAACTTGGTGCTCTGAATTCTCAGGTGGAAGCACTGGAGTCACAGCTGTTACGCTGTGACCCCGAGGGCATCAAGTCAAGTGACAAGATGCCAAGCACAGTAACAGTAAAATGAGTGTTTCCACCCCAAGTTTGACCTCAGAAAGGATACTAAGCAAAGACATGTTCCTCAGCTTTAGGAAGGTGGTGGGAGGCAGCAGCCCTCAGCCCTTTCAGGTGCTGTTGTGCTTTGGCCCCAACAGTTCCAGGCCGACCCTGAGGAAATGGCCTCTCGGGGGGCTGCTGTCTCAGGGGTTTCATGGGTGCCTAGGAAGTGATGTGAGGCCCTCCAAGAGGAGGTGACGCTGCTGAGGTCATGGTCTGCTAACAGGGCTGTCACTGAGGGCTACAGGCCCTGCTTGCAGGTAGGAATGGGCCATGATGGAAGATGTGAGCTGAGCTGCTCCCAGCATAGCTCAGGAGGGTCTGGGCATGTGCCACCCTTAAGCACTTCCCTGTGCTCAAGAGAACTTTAGTCTTGGCTGGTGGAGGGCTACATGGAGCAGCAGCTCTGTCCTGCCCAGTGAAATATGCCATGGGCAGACTGAGGAAAAATGGATAGCAAGTGTGTGGTCCTTGGGTTGCTGGGGAGAGATCAGGAAAAGTGATGGTCACTGGTGCCATGGCTTAAGGTCTAACACTCACCTAGGTGTTCTTGTACCTCTGGCATCACATGACAAATGGTGGGATTGTCCTGTACATGAGGAGTGACTACACCAGGAGGAGAATGACAGAGGGTTAGAGTAAGATTAGGTGTGACAAAGAGTGATGCCAAAAGCTGGGTAGTGCCTTAACCTCCACAACACTACAAAGGCTGTGAGAGAATGACTGGAAGTTTGCCAGACCTCACTGCATGTGCTTGGACGTTGAGATATTTCTGAAGGAGAAAGGGTATTGAGGGAAGAGTGATGGAAAACCTTTTGGTAACTTTGTTTTCCACTTAGCTGTGGAAAATACCTCAGACTGGTGTGACGTTTTTGCTTGTTTTGCAAGGTCAAGTGACAAAGGTACAAATGTAAATTGAATGCCTGACACTTGTGATTTTGATAAAAGCAAAATTACCAGAGCTGATCCTGGAAGCTGTTCTTGGCTTGAGTGATACTGCTATTTAGGGTTAAAATTAAATAGGGTTTTGTTAGTTATTTGTTCAGGGCCAGCTATGGTTAACATATGGAGGCTAATGTTTTAATATGCTAGTTTTATGACCAGCCTTCTTCTTTTGAAGGGTGTTTTCAGCAGACTAATTCTGATAGACACAGCAAATATCATTAATCTTCAAGGAAATAATCTAATATAGAAAAATGGAGCACATACTGTTCATTATTTATACTAATAGATAATGTTAGGACATAAACATAGAATATTAATGTCTTATTACTGTTCTCTCTCTCAACAGATCTTGACAATGTAGAAGGAATAGCAGTGGACTGGATTGGAAATAATCTTTATTGGACTAACGATGGCCACAGGAAAACAATTGCTGTAGCCAGACTGGAAAAAGCTGCTCAGAGTAGGAAAACTTTGTTGGAGGGAGACATGTCCCACCCTAGAGGAATTGTTGTTGATCCTGTCAATGGGTATGAAGTAGATTATATTGTTTAATATTTCTCTGTATAGTATAAATATGGCATTGAGTTTGCCTAGGATGGGTTTATAGAGTCATTTAGTAGTCTGTAATATCTGCAATTCCTGTCCAACATTCTTGCCTGAATTCTTCAGAAGAATGTGTATGCCCAGACACCACTGAACCTCTGCTCAGTTAATCTGAATGTGATTCACCTTTTTCTCAAACAAATTGAGTGTATCAGACCTAAGTGGACTTTATAATACTCTCTTTCAGTCTCAATTTCTGAAGACTATTATAACCACATTCTTGTAGCATTGGTTTACAAACCTAAATGAGATGGGTACTTTTCATTTACCTACAAGCATAATTAATTCTGATATGTTGCATAATAAAAATAACATTCTATTAGTATGGTATAGTTGTGGTTTACCTAAAAAATCACTGTTACATTTATTCAGGGAATTGTCACTAGAGAGTGATGTAGGGAGGTAATTCTTGTGTGGCTGGATTGATTGCTGCTTTCCCAGTACTAGAATGAATTTACACTGTCAGGTTTTCACTTTGGAGCTTGTCCTTTGAGGAATGGAAGTGACTGCGGAGAGACTACAATTAATTAAGGTCAGATACTAAGGATGTGAAATCTGGACTACAAACCATAACCATACCTACAATTACTTTGTTAAATTTTCCAGCTCAGTAAATGCATGGCACAGGAAATAGTGTATGAAGATGTATTGTCTGGAAAGGGCTATTATATAAAACACTTTTCTAATAAAATAGTGTGCCCTTCTTGAATATAATTCTCATGGAAGCTTTACCTGAGGGACAGCATTTATTATAGCATTTTAATGGTGTTTAGAAAATATTATTCTTTATTTAACCAATGTAGAAGCATTAACTGCATTTTGGGATACAATTAAAAGGCAAGAATGTACATGTCTGTTCCTGTAAGCATGTTTTAGCTTATGACATAATAGAGTAAGTACAGACAAAAAGTTAATGGAGAAAAGCTCAGTAATTGCTGTTGAGAAGTCATGTAAATATTTGTAAAACAGCTTTTGTCTTCCAATAAAATAAATACCATACTGACCTGCATCTCTGCCTGAGCTTTAGGGCATATGCAGTTTTTATAATTCTGTGATTAAACTGAGTGTTGTTTCAGTCAAACATGCAAGGAAGGTTATAAGCTTCATGGATCAAAAATTGATTGGTGTTCTTAGCATATATTTACAAAAATATTAAAAGAATCCAGAACAGCTCTCTGGTGGTTGACTTGGAAGACACAGAAAAGAAACAAAAAAGGTACATTTGCATATCTGTAAACCTTTGTAATGATGATGCAATGTTATCTTTATCTTTTCGGATTTATATATTATATTTATATAAAAAACAAATTGATCTGGCAGCACTTGCACAGATTTGATAACAAAACTGGGGTTTTTTTTCACTTGAGTGTTCCATTCCTTTGTAAATTCAGAATTTAAATTCCAACACTTTATTCTTCAAAGTACAGACAAGTTAAATGGATCACACAAGTTATTTCAGAAACTAAATCTAGTGAAATCAAAGGTGAGGCATATAAATACTAATTAAGTCATGATATAAAAACCAATTAAGCAGGATCCCCTTATGTTCAGTGTGATGTCACTGTGTGTCATGTGATCTTGCTTAATTTCCAAAGTAACACAGGTACCTGTTTTTAAGAGTTGTTTTGTGTTTACATTAGCACACTGTAAACTATAAAACAATGTTAAAATTGCCTTCTATTTTTCAAATAATTTTAATAGCCAAGCTTTTTAAACAGTTTTGTGAGGGACAGAGTGATCTTAATAGGTTTTTGAGTGATTTAGCTGCTTTTGTGGGGGATGTGAAGTTCACAGAATGCCAAGGTTATCCTGTGGCTGTTAAACCAGAGTGAATTAATTCACATAGTGTAGCTTTTTTTAATACTATATAAATAAAAAGCAGATTACCAGGAAAGCTGCTAGCCCCGAAATCTTACGTTCTATCTCACCAACTGCTTGCACTTTACTGACAGGATAACAAACT
>JAOEGS010020577.1:19260-35167 GCA_025447755.1 Corythornis vintsioides
GGGGGGGGGAGGGCGGGGGTGGGGGAGGAAGGGGGAAAAGCCACGAGGGCGGCCCGAAACAAGAAAAGAAATTCCCGCTCCGGGCTTTCTTCCTCAAGCAGAAAACAGAGTCTCAGGGGATCAAAACACCAGATGAACCCACGAAATACACAGCCAACAGGGATGTTCCATCAGAAAAAACCTGGCGCTGAAATAGCTCACAGGAGAAGGCTCAGTCTGCTACAGTGGGGACAAAATATCCGGAGGAGACAAGTCCACGCCACGAAGCAGAGTGCAAGAGCCAGTTACCTCTCTCGAAAACCACACCTCTTTTCCGTTTCTGTCTGTGTATATGTCCAGGCTTGCCCTGTCTCATCACCCCCCTTCTTCCCACCCCCACCATTCCTCCCTGTCCCTGACCAGCCTGGCCCCACCCCCACAGGCAGGATTAAAAAAAAATAAAAGGTTTGGGTTCTCTCCCTTTTTAAAAAAAACAAAAACAAAAGGGAATTGCTACCCCTTGACAACAGGAATGCAGTTTTTTAAAAAAAACCCTACACAAAATGGAAATAAAATTTAAAAATACACATTCGCTTACAATGAAACTATTTCATTTCACCTCTCAAGTGCTTCATAAGTACTGAAAAGCCTAAAAGCTCTTCATATATTAAAACAAAACACAGATTAATAGTTTCATGAAGTAACTACCATTGTATAATTTCAAGACCCCTGAAACACAAGAGAAAGTCCAATCATCTGAATTACATATAATCTGAATATTACACATCATCAAGATTTTCAGAAGTCACTGGTCTCTCTCTTTATATAGCACTAAGGTTGTTTAGAAGCCTTGCTTTTGGGGTTTTGGGTTTTTTTTTTTAAGAGTTTTATTTTGAATATTTTTTAGTTTGCCCTGAAGTCTGTATCTACTTTTTACATTCTTGATTCTCAAAAAAACATACAGGGACAATTTATTCCTAGCTGAAAGACCAATTATTTGAAAATCTGGCCTTTCTATATTTCTAAAAAAGTGGATAATTCAAACTGTTAGCAAATTATCACATCCCAGATTCTGATGTTCTCTCTAGATAGGGTTTTTTTTCCTTGTTTTTGTCCTTCTTCCCATTATGTTTTATTGCCCTGGGATCCATGTTATTGAATCAGCAGCTTGAGAAGCGTATGTTACAGCTCACTGGCAGAACCAATTATAAAAAGAAAGCAACACCACCAAAAAAAGCAAATTAATATAATTCAGAATCATTCAGTGCAATGTACATTATACACATCTTCATATTTCAATTTAATTTCTAGCAAAAATATTATTATAGAAAAAAAATGTTGTCTAATTCACAACCACTTTCACAAAATGGCTAGTACTTAATTCCAGTCCACAGTGCCTTCTGTACAAACATTCTCATGGACTGCAAATATAATATTGATAGCATAAGAAAATGTTCTTCTTAATCAAATTACATAGAATCTACTTATGTTAATGGTCAATATTACCTTTTTTTTTTTTATTACACTACAGCATAGAAGTACAAATTGATACAAAGTAAACTAATTTTGCAAATAAGGTATTTTATTCACACTCAACATTTTATAATGTGTTATAAAAATCAACCTTTCATTGCACATTTCCACATTACATGATATTTATTGGTTTCCAGGAATCACTGCATGAAATTTACATTACTGCATGATCAAAAAACCTAGTTACTTAATATTCTGAACTGACTAGCTATCAATTGTGGAAACTTGATTTTACAACATGAAAATGTAGAAATAGGTGGCATGAAGGAGTAATCATTCAGGTTTCTCACATTCTATGTCAAAGCCTGAAAAGGATAACACACCTTGACAACTGCTCTTTTGCATACAAAAGGTAGGTGTACATCCATACTCCATCTGATTAGCTAAATTCTGCGAAGTGTTACGTGACATAAAAATAATAACATGATCACTGATTAACAGCATTTGAGCATTAATCCACAAAGGTACAGCAATGAGGACATAAAATACATTACCATGCAGCTAGATATGAATGCAAAGCTAAAATCTGCCATTAAGCAGAAGAATATTATTCTCCAGACCTGTACTAAAAACACCTCAACATATCTGTTCCAAATAACTTATGCTTTTTCTCACTGTGTGCAAACAGTCAAGATGCTTGAATGTGAACTGTTCCCTGAATTCATGATGGATATGTAATTACATTCATTTTCCATTTCTCTCAGAATACTAAATCATAATATATGTGATAATAATATATTGCTTTTTAACGTCTCCTTCTCTGGCTGAACAACTTTCTCTGGGGTTGTTCAGCCCAGAGAACAAAAAGGCTCCAGGGCAGGCCTATTATGTTCTTTCAGTACTTAAAGAGGCCTATAAGAAAGCTGGAGAGGGGCTTTCTACAAGGTGTTGTGGTGCTCAGAGAAGGTGTAATAGCTTTCAACTGAAAAAGGGTAGATTTAGATGAGATGTAAGGAAGGAGTTCTTCAGTATGAGGACAGTGAGCAGGTTTTCCAGAGAAGCTGTGGGTGCCCCATCTCTGGATGTGTTCAAGGCCAGGCTGGATGGGACTTTGAGCAACCTGGGTTAGTGGAAGGTGTCCCTGCCTATGGCTCAGGGGCTGGAATTAGATGATCTTTAGGTGCTAATAGAACTTGGTGTTGCATTATTATAACAGCTTCAAATGAGGAAAAAAAATGTCAGGTCCTTGCAATGCTATTTAAAAAAAAAACAAAGCAATTCTCTTAAATTAGTATCTCAAAGCATATTGTGTAACTCTATCTCTGAATGGTAAAGGTAGCTGCTCAAGCATATAGAATCATATAAATTGGTCAGTAAAGGACCTTCTTCCAAAGACCATGCTTGAAATACTGCTTTTAATTCTATCAATCCATGAATGATCCAGCAAGAAGATGTTATGCTGTTTTAACACGATACGCTTTCCAAAAACAATAAAGGCAGCACACATTTAAAAGAAAAATAAAGAGCAAGACTTCATTTTCAAAGGTTTCTTGGAAATCAAAGTAGCTTAAACAAAACCCTAATCTTTTTAAACAAATGGATTAGGCAGACACATAAGCATATACTACATTTACATAGAAAAAAAAATTGTTCCATGCCTATATTCTGATTACATTTCTTAATTTAAGCCCTTGTTCTAATTTCAACCTAGAGAATATGTGCACTGATCCTTTCCAACATTTATAGTAACTATTACGTTAATACTAGATGATAATACTTCACTTGTACATGCACACATATTCTGCCCTGTGGGTTTACTTAACATTGACCAAGGGACTCTTCCACATAGTTTTTTTTAAATATACTCTTGCTTGTAATAATCTTTGTTGAGAGATTAAAGAGAATATACTAAAAGCAAATAAATAATACTCTGATACCAAATCTTTTGGGAAATTCCATAAGTAGCAGCCAAATTCTGCTGACCTCATGCAGGTGGAAAAGTACCCTGATAAGCACTTACAGTAAAGGCAACTCTGCTGAAAAAACCCAAACCCATTCAGTAAACCTGAGGGAAACAATCTTCCAGTAAATCTAAATATCTAGGTGTACGCATTCTCCGGCTATGATGAATGTGTATGAGCAATAGTAGAAATAACCAGTGGCAATGGGATTAAAATAGGGAAAAAATTTGCTAGGCTTGATAGCACCATAGTTTTAGTAAACATACAGTCTAAAATAGACATTCTTAAATCCTTTGCTTCCTATATGAGTATTTATTATTCTTAGGCACTTCCCAGGTTCAGGTACAGGCTTGTGCATATGTCCTTATCATCCTTAATTATTTAGAACACTGCAATATACCATATTTACAGACATAACTTTTGTATGTAGCCATCATGTAGTGAAAGGTGCTAGATGACTTGCAGAAGGTTAGAAAAAATTGTTTGCATACTGCTTATTTTATCTTGTAGGCAGGTAGTTGGCAGTACCAACTCAAGTTTGTCTATCATTTCTTATTCATAGAACTTCAGAAAGTTCACTTCAAAGCTTTTAAGATTATTACCTGTCTACACTTTCAAGAGAAAGATGATATGAAGGAACACCTGGCAGCCCCATGGAAAGCTGCTTCCATTCAATCAAGTTATAATTGAAAACTTGCTGTTTGCACATACTCAGAAGAGACAACTACAAATATCTCTATGTTTTATCCATTTGGATCTGAGCAGGACTGTTCTATCACTTTCTGCTATTTATTATGGTCAATTGCACCAGGAATAAGACTATAAACTTAAGGAAGGTGAACTGAGAACCAGATGGGAAACAATGTGTGTGACTGAAATCAGAGAGAGGAAAGAACAGGATTAACTTGGCTGTTGACTAATTAAAAGGGAGAGTAAGAAGTGCTAGTTATTATGTTATTGGGATGACTTAAGAAATAGTAAGAAATCAGAATGGAGACAGGGTGATGAAATTATACCCCTGCATTGGTAGGGAAGTAATTTTTACATTAATATAACCTCTAATAGACATTAACTCATTGTGTATTCAATATTTCTGAGACATTGACTTTCCATACTAGAGTCTCTATCCCAAATTCTGTACACTTAGAGCTCCAACAGAAGACATCTTACTATGTTTTGAACATTTATAGTGCTGTATAAGGTTAATGTTTTTCAAAATTCAGGTCCCAGGTATCTTAATATGAGATTTGTTTCTTATCAGTCACCTTTCAGAGACTGGCAGAATACTGCCAAAATGCTATAGAGCACTAAAGGGAAAGAATTTCTTCCACACAATGCTTGTTTCCTGAGATAGCACATATAATGTACGTCAAGATTTGCATTTCTGAGTACCACAGAAAGCATTTAAAGCCAGATTTATACATAGAATCATCTTGCCTGACTTTCTGCACAGCACAAGCCATAGAAATGTACTGAGCTCCTCAAATTAAAATAGATACATTCATAGCACATAGTTACACATATGATGATGGGTATTTTTACTCCCTACATTATCTAATGTAACATTTGTTCTCAATCACTCTCTTAATGTATATAGAAATCCTGTGCCTGGGAACAAGGGACCGTACAAAAAGACCTCAAAAGTTAAAGACATTAATCTCTATATCTTAAAAATAAACCCTATGGCTTGAAGGCCAAGTATTATACAAACTTTCCAACATATTAACCGTGAAATCCTGGAGTCTGTGGAGAAGTTTTCAGTGAATGAAACGATGGTTATCTTTTGAATGTCTGCAATTAAGCAAATTAGAATACTTTAACAAATAAGAAATACATTGAGAGATTTGGAGAAACTATACCTATGGAAGAAGGAAACACTTTTTCTCTGCAAGGGTGACCAAGCACTGACACAGGTTGTCCAGAGAGGTTGTGGAATCCCCATCTATGGAAGATACTCAAAAGTAATTTGAACCTCACTCTAGGCGACCAGGGAGTTTGAATTAGATGACATCCAGAGTTCCCTCCTGTGGTATCTGAAAGCCTCAATTTTTCCTCACCTACTTCTGTAAGAAATTATGTGACTTGAAAGGCCTTTGTTTATACCTCTAGGCTGAAATAATTTCTGAAAAGCTAAGTGAAGAACTGCAAAGTGTTTGCAAATTTTCTCATGTAGTTATTATTTACATCTACCTTTATGAAGATGTATCGTATCACTGCAAGTGTTTGTATCAGGTTTTGAAGATGTAAGGCTTTTGTGTATTTTTGAAGTAGTGTATTTGCACAGATATTGGTTTTCTTGTATGATAAAAGCAATTCACTGCCTTTTTTAAGGTTAGTACTCAAATCCCAGCTTCCATGCACTTATTATTCTTCAGAGTTGAAGAGGTGATTGTAGTTTAGCTTCTTTATGGGCTTTTTAAAATACACACTAATAAAATCTTAGCTTTTTATTATCAGCTGTTTCAGTATACAAATATTGGAAGCTGCAGGGATTTCCTGGTCTCTCTGAGCATGATCTAGCAATCAATGCATTTGTTTTACTGTCTCTGGTAGTTGATGTTTCTGAAAAGGTAACAAATTTTAGTATCGTCCAGGCAATTTGCAAACAGACTTCTGCCTTTAAGAGTGCTTCATTTATTTTAACACAATATAGAAATGAATTCAATCTGGGTAAGCGATTACAATTTACCAACACCTTCCTTTAGCTGATGTTCTGCAGCTGGCTGGGCAAAAAAATCTATGTTAGAAACACACCAGGTATGTAGGACATTAACCTACTATAAATTCTGTGAAGTCAATAGGTAGGATTTAAAAATCAATGGAAGGATATAGCTCAAAAGTGCCTTTTCCAAAGCTATAACAGTACAAATATTGTCACTGAGCAGTCATATGTAAGAACTGAACATTTGAAATAGCCTAGAAATCTAGAAGCATGAGGGGACATTGAAATCAATGTATTTAAGTCCCTAAAGAGCAAATTTGATTAATCTCATCAACAAGAATATATGATTGTCTCTAGAACAGACAGGCATTTATATTAGCAGTGCTTTTTGCAGTGGAGTACTTTGAAGTCTGCTCCTTTAAAAGTGGTTATAGAGGGACATTAGTGAGAAAACAAGATGTATGTTTTAGTGAGGAATTACATGGTTGAGAAATCATCCATGTTGGATACTCTTCCTAACAGATTTCAGTGATGTCGCATGAGTACACTTTGGTTACATTAGAGGTGGTTTTGGTGGAACTTACATACTAAGAGTGAGGAAGTCTCCCAGGAGAGTTAAAGTGTTGATCTCTATTTTTGGTCTCTTAATGGTACCTGACCCTCTATCATATAAGACCAGAGATGTTGGCTCCATGATAAGTCAGTACTCTAAAGAAAGTACGTTACTAAATTAGCTCCTGTAAGAGTAATTCCAATTAGAAAATACAATTGAACTGTAGCATGCATGGTATATCCCCCAAATACTATCACAAAATAAACATACAACTCAAATGTGTCTATACCAACCATTTAAGTAATACAATAATAAAACCTACAGAAACAAGGGGATAAACAAAGTCTCAGAAAAAATGGTAACTCTTCAGAAGTTAAATTCTCTCTGCAGTAAACAGAATTGGTACCAACATTAGCAAAAGAGTAATCATATACTCTTGCTTATCAGATGTCAAGTAAAAATGACATATCTATATAATATATCATAAGTTAATGCAGTCATGCTGACTGATGTTGAATATATTCCCAATTCAGTTGTGGCTCTACAATGGCATAGCCCCTGTCTCTGATCAGACATGGGATGCTTTTCATAGATTCATAGATATTAGGGGTTGGAAGGGACCTAGAAGATCATCTAGTCCAACCCCCCTGCCTGACCATGTTATGATAATACCTTGCAAAGAAATGTATCAACAGCATAGCTGTAGTTATCTAGTGCTGGGTAATTGCTAATAGAAGCCTATTTGTCAAGGACTTTTGGAAATAGAAACCCAGAACTGTAAAGACTCTAATTTCTTGCTATGTGAACACACACTTTAAAAAGCCTTTTACCAAATTGTGCACTTCAAAATTTACCAGAAGGATTTGTTGTTTTGGTTTGTTTGTTTTTTTTTTTTTCCATTAATACAGATAATTTTTTCATTTTTATTGCAACCTGAAATGTTTCAGTCATGTTTCAATAGCAAACTGGGTAACAATGCATTTAATGTTTCCATCAAATAAATTATATTTAAGTTCTATGTATCTATATAGAATTAATTTTGTAAGCTCTAACCCCAGAATCATCCCACACTGTGAAATTCTAAACCCAACAGGGCTTAACAATTCCACCTGTTTACATCACTAAGACCTGAAATACCCAAGTGTGTCCATTATACCCTTAGAGGTTAGAACACTGAATCTCCTGATCCTTTCATTCACAGATTATTTCAGACCAAAAAAGTAATGGTGTGATTACAGCCATTGTACAGGGCTTCCACCAATGCAAAACCAATTTGAGGCCTAGCCCAGCAATAAGCTTCACCAGCTCCTGCCTTCAGAGGTGAATTCCTAGTTCTACAGTAGAGAATTAATTTCTATTTCCTTTGTGCTTTTTCGACAACAATCCAAGTCCTATATGCCAGGCACTGCTGATGGAATGATTCACCCTAGAACAGTGGGTAGCATAGCCGAGTGGTGGAATCCCAAACATGTTCCCTGAAATCTGAGGTCTAGTTTTAATTTATTTCTCCCTGGAAATTTAGGGAGACCTTGAAGTGGGCTGTTGTGATATTGTATAAGCTTGCAAAGCCTGTAGCCTTGTTAAGACTTGGCAATTATTTTATTTAACATAAAGATTCTTTTTTTTTTTTTTTTTTTGGTACAAATACAACTACTGATTCAAACTTTTCAAATAATTTGAAATCATAAAAATTTTATCTCCAAGATTTAATAGAGAAAACAACTCTTTCATACAGAAATGGGATAATCAACGTTTATCTGTTGTATCAGAACTGAGGTATTTATTGTTCCACAGGAGTAAAGATGTTGGATTGCACTGGTAAGGGTGTTTTGTGCATTTCCCGAATAACTCCAGTGTTGGATACCCAAGGAAATGCCACATCCTTCAAGTACTTACTCTGAAAGGAGTAAGGAAGTAGATGAGTTTGCTGAGGAAGTTAAGAAACATAAGAGTACACTTAAGTCACATTTTTCTGACAGATTAGGCATGGAAAGCTCACCTGGGTATACATCAGGGGTGTCTCAGAACCAAGTCTTCAGCATATTGCAGGACATGCTTGGTAATTTACAAGACAGCTCTCAGTCATAAAAATATATTTTGCATATAAAAAATACAGCAGATGTCCTTCCATTATTCCTATCTTAAGTGTTATTCCCTCTCATTATGTTTTATACATTCAGAAACAGATATTTGAGATATGCTGTGAACAGTGCAAAAGACTGCTTTATATTTATAAAAACACGCACTGCAGTACCTTTAAGCGCCAGCTGAAAGAAAAGTTGAGAAAGGTTTCATCCTCAGAGAAATTCAAATTCTGGTCCAAGTTGAACTTTTGTTTACCAAGTTGTAAACAAAGGTCTTAGAATGCAGAGAATCCTCTCATTTCTTTCCAGCTAAGGTAGTCTCAAACACATCAAGTCCCGCTTTGAAGTAAACCTGAGCTGAATTGATGCTGTTCAGCACCTCTGACAAGGCTGCTTGAAGGGTCTCATTTGACTGATGTAGTTTGCAGTGCTCCAGTGCCTCTAGCAGTACTGAAAACTGGCTTGGCCTTTCATCTAGTCTGTAAAGAATATTTCTAAAAAAGAACAATAGAGAATAGTAAATTTTTACTCAAAACAATTCATGAGAAATCATCAGGAAACCCTGCAAGTATCAGTAATGCTTTACAGATGATACTTATTTGCACAGTAAAGCTGACCCATGGCAAATGGAAAGACAGCTGCATATTTATTATGGCTTCGTAAACCACATCTGTTCATTGATCTAGATGTATGTACATTGAAAAGTTCAGTAAATCCATCAAAGAAATCTCACGTTCCTCTTTTGACCAATGAAGATTTTATTCAAAATCATGAGCCCAGACCTGTAACACTTTTCCATGAAGCTTTTAATGTCTGAGCTGGATTCCATTTTTTTTCCATTCTAAAAAAAAGGTTGGTTATTACTATGGACCCTAAGGTATGGATTTACCCCAACCCCCATCTGCTCCTGTTATATATTTCACACTTCAGAGGTACAATTCTAGCTGCATTGAAGTCAGTGTTAAAACTCTCACTACCTTCAGCAGGGCCTTTATTTCATCAATAATCCTTTGTGACATCAGAATAACAGCAACCCATCTTTAAAGTCACATACTTGAGGACAGAAATAAATTGTATATACAGATAAACTCTTATGAAAAAACATTTGTGTTTTCCTATAATATCTGCAAGATTTAAAAAATACATGCAAAGTTAATGTCTGATCCCTTGGAAATGTTATGAGGCATTGAAGGCTCAGAATTTCAAGTTAGTGATTTCGCAGGGAATCTGAAGCAGGCTATAAATGTTATCTAAAAGCAGGTGTAATCATTATCTTAATTAGAAAAACATACAAATATCATAGCTCTTCACCCAAGAGCTTTTCTGATTGTAAATAAAAGTGAGTAAAATTTGAAATAGGAAAGCATTGGTTCATGATCCTTAAATACAAGGCAGATGTTTAGGGCAGGAGAGAAGTTGTTTCACAGAATGAAACCTGCAAGAAAGCAGGACAACTTAGATACTCTGATAGTAACTTAATTACATGACAGAACAGGCCCAATGGCAACTCTAAATCAGTAATACAACTGCCAGTCACCTACAAGACAAATGACCACAAAAGTGTATCTTAGTGTTTTGCGAATTGCCAGTCTACAAGGGGGAATGCTAATGAAGTAGCCCAATAAGTGACACCACAGACCATCTACCATCTGCTATGTTTTCCAGTATGAAAAAGTGCTTCAAATGAGGGGCAATATTTTCAAAGATGTGAATTAACTCCCATTACCATAACAAAATTTTTCAGATTTTACCTTCCTATATCAAGTATACATCCAAACCTAGTAATGTGCAATAGGAACAGCAAGCTTTGTATCCCCTGATAGCAATACATCTGGCCATTTTGAGAATTCTGCAGTGCAAGACATAGTAATTTTTAACAGAGGAGGGAAGCAGTTAAAATCCAGCGTTGCACTAAAAGGATAGTTTTTATAGTAGATCATGACTGACCTAAACCATTTAGACAGAAACAGGTTTAGGGGCAATTGCAGAAACAGCTCATTGGGGACAGAAACCTTCATCAAGAGGACAGTATTCATAAGATGTTCTAATAAACTTCTTCAACGTGCATAGTTGGCAGCCAAAGGACTGCTTCCTCAGTTCTAAGCTGATGCTGCTGTTCCTGGAGACTATGATGCAGCTTACACTCAAAGTTGACAGTAAATGAAAACTATGTGTGTTGAGAACTAGATAAATTCTTGGTTGGTTGGTTTTTAAGGATAGACTGTGATATGGGAAATACTGTAGTTTTCAAAGAGGGGACTGATTTTGCTCCCTCTGAAACCAATTCAGAGATTCCACTTAGATCAGTGTAAGCAGAACCAGGCTTTTGAAGAACTCTTCTCTATAGTCCCTATAGCTCACAGGGAGCCAGAAGCCTGTTCACAACCCCCAAAACCCTTCAACAGCAGGGGTAATTCCAGAGATAATCACATTACTTTCTACTTTCAGGAGGCATGTGACAGTCCTAGTTGGTTGCTGGGAGAGCTTGACTGAGCTGGAATTCTGATCCAAATGCCTACAACACTGGCATCTTGATCTATATTGGGATCCCTCTACTCATTTATTGGGGATTAGTGTCAATAAATACAAATGTCATAAGACAATAACCACCAGCAGAGCAATACTAACTTAGACTACTAGAAATCACACTCTAAAGAGAGGATGAGCTGAAGACTGAAATATTTGGGGACTGTTGAGAAAACATTTGTGGTGTGAATAGGAACAGCTCTTCTCTCCCATCTTCAATTGTGCCTCTAACAAGGCACACAGGCTTTGAAAATATGGCTTACTAAAAACATACAAGGATGCTAATACAGTTTAACACTACTGCCATGATTTTGGAATCACAGGTCATTCCACAGAAATTCCACAGACAAGAGATAAGAATGTCTTCCACTGTAGAAGACATATTCTTAGCTTGCCCCTCCTGACTAGGGTACAAATCAGTGTCTAATGAGAAAAGCTGATGAATTTAAAATAAATGCTTAACTTTTGCAATAGTAACATAAATTCAGAATAGCTGATTGCATACTATGACATAACCCTTTTATTTTTATAATGCAAATAATAAGTAACATTATATGGCACCTGGTTTTTTTTCAGATTTTCTGCTAGGAATTCCCACCAGGGTCTTATATTTTCCAATTACTTATCTTTGCTTGGCAAGCTGTGGCACTTCTTTGTTGCATAAAATGATTTCTCTCTTTATGCATGTTCATGAGAGTCAATTTATACAATTTAACTTCTTATCTCTACCTAAGTTTCATCAAAGGAAAAAAAATGGTTAGTCCAGTTTATTACTTCCAAGCCTTTACAAGTCAAAAAGCGTTTTCATTCAAGATTACACATAGACTGAAAAAAATAAACCCCTACCATTTCATTGGCACAAGATATCACTGTGACCACAACAATTACAGCAAAAGACTGTGAAATTCAATTACTTAAACATTCCTTAACACAAATTGGTTTTGTAGCCTACACCTCTAAAACAACAATTCCAGCCTCTGGCTTAATTGCTTAAGTATCTACCTTCACCTTTAACTATTTTGATCTCATAAATATAATTCACCCAGTCAGCCTGATCCATGCAAAACAAAAAGAGAATTCTAAACTAAAAAGTGCAATACATTATTGATGACACTAATGAAATTACAACACACATCATTCATCTTAATGGGCTTGTTTCAATGACATATCACAGTGACCTGAAAAGTCTAAAACTGGAGTAGGACACATAATTAATAACTTCAGGCAGTAGCACTGAAAGAGGTAAAATGGCTCCAAACAAAAGAATCAGCCTTAACAAACCAAAGAAAAAAAAAAAGATAAAAATGAATTTGAAAATGACTTCTATATGTTTTATGAGCCCTTTGCAGGCCTTGGAACATAAAGACTGAATAATAATACTAAAATAATTCAATCAGAATTAAACGCTGATTTGCATGACCACAGACAATGTAATGTCACCCTTATCAGACCAACTTGAATTTGACAAATTATTGAATGACACATCAAATTAAAATATATTTACTTTAATACAAACTATTTTGGAGATTATATTAGAACAATTTGACAATACAGGATAGAACTCCATGACTATAGTATTCTTGTAGTGAAAAAGGATACTTTAGTTTACAAGAAGTCTGTGTGTAGATAATGTACAGCAGAAGCTGAATTATTCAGGTGCTTACCAACAGCCTCCTATCTTAAGCACTTACGTTTGAAATGTTGAGAAGTAATTATTAAAACATTAGGACACAATGAGAAGTATAGACTCCCACATGAAATGAGTGCAAGTTTTCCCTGTGGAATCACATTAGAATTATTAACAGATAAATCCTATGGGCAGCCTCTATCTAGTCCAGTTATAACACAATGTGAAGAGACTAGAGATACTTCAGCACTGAAATAAATTTGATTTCATAGCCCCCTGAATTACTTTTTCATTTACTCTACAAGAAAAAAAAAGCACACCAGAGTAGAGATTATCTGCATTTCCCTTTCTCTTAATAATGTTCAGCTTTGAAGGTACTCTTCCTCCATCTAGGAGTTTTCATTCATGTTTGTAAAACAAAATATTTTTAACTTTGAAAATAAATAAATACATTCTCATAATAATATTCACATGTTGTGACTTCCATTTCCACAGGTTATTTATTGTAGGATATAAAAATATTATAAACTTCCCTGGAAACTTCATGATCTGATTTATACCAGTTTATTTACACTAGTTTGTATATCAAATTTATAGTGAAGGTACAGAAAGCTTTCCTTCTTCCTCTAGGTCCCTTACCCTTTTGATCTCCAACAGTGCTTCTACTTTCCTCTCTTTTTATTTTTTTTTTAACTGTTTTGACAGTTATTTTATCTCACATATTTTATTTCACACCACTATTGTGGCAGAAGGTTTATAATGATAAAATTATAGAGGCTAGTCATGTAAGACTAACTTCTATGAGGACAAAATTTATGCTCTGGTAAACTGTCATTCCATGTTATTATAGCTGATCCAGAGAAAAATTATTTTTCTACAATGTTAATTTCTTGCTAGAATGAAGGATGGAAGTCACCGGCTCTGGGGTCATGTGATGGAAAAACATGCATGGAAGATGGAGCTATGGCAGCCAACCTTTAAGGGCAACTTAGCTGTTATTATCACTCTATTCCTTCAATGCCCGAAGTCCCACAAACTCCGTATGTCATATTTAAGGTTCCTTTCTTTGTAATATGTTGTTCCTAAGTTTTTTTTGCTACATATCATATCCCTTTTTAAGATCCATCACTGACATCACTTTGTGGTCTAATTTATTAGACTGCAGATTGTTCCACAAGTATATATTACAGAAAGTGACATATTTAAATAATGTATACTCAAAGGCGAGCGTATAAAGACATGCATTTGCATGGTATTGGTAGTTGATATGCTACAGGTAATCTAGATATCAAAACTAAATAAAGACTAACTAAGTGAAAAGCATTTCAAAGGCATCATTATGTAACAGTGGTAGACCTGACCAATTCTGTCACTCTTGCATAAGAGACAGGAGTAGGACACTTCTGACTGAGCAAATTACAGCAAATGGAAGTTATGGTAAATGTGCATTTAACAAAACCCTGTTGGGACATGGGACTACAAGGAGGTAATTATTTCAGGTTTGAATTAATTTCTGAGAGGCCAATTTAGAATTGAGCTGCTAAAAAAATAATCCTGATTTTGGCAGCTGTGTGAAGTGTCTTGAGTCCTTGTTTGGCTTGACTGCCTGCCAAATGAACAAAGGAAAAAAGAGAAGGCAAACTGGAGTGACAGTTGGTTACAAGACATATTATCTTTTATTTCCCTACAGTTATCTTTGATTACAGTACTTTTTTGAAAGGTAATGAATGCATTGTCGTAAAACACACTAATCTCTTAGTAAATCATCACTAAAGCCCAACCCCAGCTTCAGCATAAGCTTCAGCTTGGTCAGTGCAGGCATGGATAGAGGGGCCTTTACCCTGCTGGCTATAATATTGTGCTTGGCTGCCCATCCTATAGGGAGCAGCTAACCCTCATCACCCCTTGTCAGTCTTCACCTAAACAGGTGACCTTATCAGACCTGACCTGATCTTAACAGATCTGATCAGATCTTAACTTTACCTACAGACCTTTCTGCCTTTAAAGTCATCCTGCTGACTGTTACAGATTAATCTACTAGATTCCAATTTTCATCTATGAGCATTCAGAATCCTAAAGAGAAAGTGAAAATCTATTAAAGAAATCAAGCCAAGAAAAGTTTGTCTGGGGATTTTTTAATGACCAAAATCCAAAATGGACAGAAAGCATTCATTTTCACTTCACTTTTGAGACATGTAAGAAAATTTTTCTTTTGACAGTTGGATAACTACAGTCAACAGAAAAGTTTGAAAAAAGATAAAACTAACTGAATGTTAAGCTTGATGTTATGATAATAGGACAGTGTTCTGTGATGGCTTGGAAATTATTTAAAATGGGCTACTGTATCTATGACAACCTGTAGCTAAACCTTTTCACTTTCATTAAAGAAACAGTAATTACATTTTTTTTCCTGTAATATTGTTGTGATGATGCATTAAAAAAAAAAAAAAAAAGAATATAACTGTATTTTAAAATATAATTTGCTGGCTGCAACCGGTATGCAATATATTTTGCTAAATTTCAAATAATGTAGCTGTTGGTTACAAATACAGGCATGTCATTCTTTGATGTATGCCACACTTGCTTTCATATGAAAGAAACATATGCTTATCCCAAATAATTTGGAGGAAACTATTTTTCTTTTGTTGATGTCTCACTCTGAAATACTCAAATTCAAAGCAGATGTGCTACTATTTTGAAGGACTTGAGGGAAGTGAAGTAATCAAATTAATTCTAAATAGCTTACAGCTGAAGTTATGAAGACTACACAGGGATTTTTTTGTTATTTAGAAAACATGTAAAACTCCTGATTCCTAAGGGGGAATACTGTTTCTAAACAAAACAGCAGGCAGTGTTCAGTGTTTGATGCCATAAACTGGTGTGACTTTGAGTTACAGTGCTGATCTTATGACAATGTTTATCATCTTAAGTAACTCCATACCCTGAGACTTGAGATCATTATCACCTCAGGACCATGATCTTATTGCAATCACTGAGACATGGTGGGACAGCTCTCATGACTGGAACACTGTCATGGATGGC
>JAOEGS010020577.1:49957-63251 GCA_025447755.1 Corythornis vintsioides
AGATATTCAAGGTGAGGTTGGACAAGGCTCTGAGCAGCCTGATCTAGTTGAGGGTGTCCCTGCTCACAGCAGGGGGGCTGGACTATATGACCTTTGGAGGCCCCTTCCAGCCCTAAACATTCTATGATTCTATGAAATGCTTATACATGCTTATATGTGCGTATACATATAATATACTTCTATAGAAGTTCTTAAAAGAAACATTAGTGCCATTCATACACCAGATTTGACATCTTGTCTGTGCCCTATGTCAAAAGATAAATTGAGTTTTCACAGCGTGGAAGACCAAGCAAGATACTCTGGCATTTGATTCAAGTTGCTGTGGGTCTTGATTTTAAATGTCAGAAAGGCACAAACTGCACAACTGCAATATGTAGTTAATGAGAATATTTCAAACTGTCCCTAGATAGGAATTTCTCTAAAGTATTACATGTGTGATCAGATAGGTAACAGCCTGAATAGCTCCTGAGACCTGAATTTCAGTCTTGGAACCCAGCTCTTATCATTTATGACCACAAGGTCTCTTTTAAATATCAGACTATGAACAGCTGCACAAAAAGAAATGAATCTCCAGTCACAACTCTTCCTTTCAGGTAAACCCCAAAGCAGTAGCATGTTACCAAAAGTTGTGGTGTGTGCAAGCTGAGTCAACACATCACCTAACAGCCATTTCCCCATCTTTCTGAGGAAGAGGCCTCAAGCCAGGTGTAAACATGTTGTGGATGACATTTCCCTACAGCCTGCCATCCAGACTACCCTTAATGTAACAAATGGTTTAGGAAGTGTTGAGTAACATTCAATAGAAATTAACAGAGCCAATAGTACAGTCACTCACCATGTTAAGGAGTTAAATCTTTTGGAAACATAAATAAATGTAGTATTAACAAATATTAGGACACACATTTCCTTTGTAAGGACATCCAGGAGTCTGCAAAACTACGACTCAAATATTTACACATATGATTTAACTTCAAGAATGTAGGAAGGTCCAATAATAACATGTGTGTTTAAGTGATTGGCTAAATCAGATCGCAGATGCACAAAATTAAGCCTAATGAACAAATCTTCTGGTATATTATGCAGTTACAGTTTGCATCAAACTGGAGCAGGAAACAGTGCACTAAGTCAATGTAACTTTGAACTGGAAATCTAAGGCAACATAAAATCTTTTGAAGAATGAAGAAAATCATGAGCCATGTTAAAAAGTACAATTTCTCATTTAAATAACCAGAAGAGACCATTGTCTTATTCGTTTCCAAAATAAAAATAAACTGTTATTTGATACAAGTCAGAAATAGATGAGATATGAAAGTAATAAGAAAAGTCACTAAATAGAACTGCAAAGTAAACAGGTGGAAGGAAATTTATTTTGCTGATCCTACAGCTTAGAAAATAATTTTCCCTCCCCAGAAGTGGTTGAGAAAAAAGATAAACTGAAGTTAGAGAAAAAAGGCAGTTAAAATCAACATTTCCTGTTACTCCAAATAAAGAAAAAAGGAAAAACTCTACTAGAAATCTATGTTCAGTTGAAGGAATACCATCTGAACCACACTTTTCATTTGATGATTATTTCCTGCTGTGTTTAAGCTGAACTAAACCAATGCTTATATGGCACAACAGAGCTAAAATAACTTGTCTTTCTGGATGCTCACTGATTCCCAACCAATGCCAGCCTACTGACTCCCAGCTCTTGACAATGATGGATGGCAAAGATTAAAGAAAAGGTATCACACTTCTATGAAGGTGTATTACAGAAAAGTGATACTTTATACTGTAGAGAGTGAAAGAAATGCAGGGGTGACACCTCAAGATTGCGAAAAATTTGTAAGTGTGAGATAAGATGTCATACAGTCTACTAAACTTCATGTAAAGTTTTAGTGTGATTTTCTAGAACTTCTACCTTTTATTTAACAGATAAAATTGATTTAAATAAATATATACATAGAAAAAATATTTTTGAAAGACCATAGCACACTACATGAATTCGTTAAGAGAGGCATAAGTGAAGAAGAGGAAATAATAACATGGTTTTACCTATCTCACATTTTTCTACTGTGAGGTCCTAACAAGGGCATGCTTTGGAGTAGGGTTGCAAATTTCATGGGGATTCTTATAGAGATGTACCTTTTACCATTCCTTTTAAATTCTCTGAAATCTGACCAAAATAGCATCTTCTAAAATATCCCAGTTTGTACGCAATTATGCTAGAGTCTGGCAGCTAAATTATCAAAGATTTAATCTCCAAAGAATAAACCTCTTATGTGTTCTCCACATCTGGCCTACTTTCAACTAGTCACTTAGAAAAGGAAGAAGAATTGGATCTCATTTGAATACACTAAGATATGAGGAAAATGTAAAGGAAAAAGAACAAAATGGCGGGAGGAGGAAGACAGATGATACTGAAGGAGAAAGCTTATATGGATGAGTGACAATAGGGTAGCATTAGAACCTAGACATCCTCTCGCTCCTTAGACCTCAGGACTGGAGCTAAGACAGTCTTTTAATAATTGCTAAGAAGGATTATTGCTCTTTTGTATCTAGATAGTAGGAAAGTCTCAGTAATGTACAAGGGGTTTATTTCCTTATAACATATGAACAATTTTCTATCAACTGTAGAGAAAAGAAAAAAACCAAACACTGAACAGCCCCCAGAAGCAAAGGGAATGCACAAGCCCACCCTTTAACTGTGTTAAACAGCTCAAGCCAATGGCTATTGGCTTAATTAGGTTCTGTTGTCAACATAAGTCAACTGCTCTACAAAATTCTTGTTCTTTTATCAAGCCCTAGAAGGCCACGAGACAATTGAAAGAGCCAGAAATGAGAAGGAAACAGATGTAATGATTCCACAGTCTTGATAGAGCATATGAAGGCATTCATCTTACACCTAGCAAATGGTGCCAAACCCAGAGTCTTCGAGAATTATGTCTGCATCATTCCCAAGTCACTAGTTTACTTTCTGACTAGGGACATGCTTGTTCTTCTCCCTAAATCAAATCATTGTCCCAAACCATTGTCCCAAGATCTGTTTCAAAGACAGAATTTCCAGGGTCCCAGTGCTTAATCAACCCAAACAAAACCTTTTGACACTTTATCGTGCTTTGTCACACCTCAAACAAAAAGACAAGTTAGCAAGCTCTGCCAAAAAGGTGAGGTAGTGGAATAATCAAACATGAAGAATCGTTCTGAAAATTAAAAAGTCAAATGCCAACAGGATTAGAGGGGCTCTCTTGCTTGTACTGAACAAAGCCTTGATGGGATTTAAAATCAAGTTCAGTCACATAAGTTATCTTTTACTATGATTATAAGATTTTAAAACTAATTGCTTAATTAAAAAAAATGCTTAAAAAAATATTGCTTAATTAAGACAGTAACATCAAAAGAAACAAACATTTTATGACTATTTAGCAAGAAAAAAACGTTTTATTTAGCATTATATAATGATACTGTTTAACTAGTAAAATCACTGGCTATCATTCAAGTGGAAATTGAAAATCCAAGATAGGGAGTACATTATACTTAGTTTTTCCCCTTCTGTATTAATGAAGAGCAATATTCCTCAAAAAAAAATTACCTTTAAGACTGTTCTGAACTTCTAATGCGATGTCAAGGGCATTAAACGGCAAAACCGGTTCATTGGCAATTTGCAAAGCCACTTGTCCTGTTAGCTGAAAAATAAAAAAAAGCCCACAAAACAGTCAAATAATTTCTAGCAGATAATTGTTAGCATGTCTTCTGGAACAGCACATACTGTCATTGCACTGGATTTTCAGTGAAAATATAAATAAAACCCCATAAACACAACTTTGTGAATAGACCTAGACCATTGCCTTTCTAATACAACATTAAAAAATGTTAAAAGAGTACAATTTATGACCACACAAAAGAATTCTGTTCAGTATTTTCCTGTGGACCTAGGATAGTACAGGAGTCTCTTAGTTTTGCTTTGTTTTCAAATAAAGCTTCTCAACATTCCAAAAAAAGGAATGACGTTTATTGTTTTACTTTGTTCTCTGGTTTTAGTTATTGGATTTTGAGAGATTAACACAAGTGAAAAAAAACCAACCCTAAGCACCACAGATCTTAATGAGCTTCACATCAAGCTCATAGCTAAATGCAAGCTGACCTAAAAACCTTCTGCCTTTTGAACAGATCTCTGACAACTTGCTGCACACAGATATACACCTTCCAAACTGGAATGATACATTCCCTCAGTAGTTTACAGAAAGAAATCCCTAAATAACTGAAAGGGAGCTCTCAATTCACTACAGATATTAGCAACTGTCATGAAATTCAATGGCAAGAATGCTTCTTTTCAACAGTTCTAGAGATAAGGCCAGGGACTGACCAGCCTGAGTGGTTTTTTTTCACTTACAGAAAGGCTCTGCAGCTCAAGGCTTAGACATGCTACAGGGTTGTGTATAGAAATACATCTTTCTGTTGAACTATACCTAGCCTGTGATTAAACAGAGGATTTCAGTCTCTAGGCTTCCGAGTCCATCACTCTTCATGGGAGCTAAAAAAAACCACTGACAACAACATGCAAGAAACTTTCATTCATCTTCTTCATATCTTGATATTGCAAAAAGAAAAAAAATTGCTGTAGAACTGTGCTCTAAAATGGAATGATGGCTGAAGGTGATAGTGATCGTGCTGATAAAAATGTGGACTGAATAGAATAATATTGTACAATGCTTTCTAAGGTGTTGGGGGAATTAGCTTCAAAAGTAATACAGTAGTTGCTGTGCTGAAAGTAGTATTTTAATTCTGCAAAACAAAGTAGCATGAACAGACAACAGTCCTAAGTAATATTAAAAACAACAGTACAGCAAATGAACAAGAAAACCATCTCCCAGGAAGGTGGATGAAAATAGGGTACTATCAGAAAGATATTTTTCCTGGAGAAAGATAAATTCAGGGGGTAACCAGTTTTTTTTAAATCTTTGTTTTTCCTTTCCCTGCCCACGGCAATGGGAGGTGGGGGGTTGCAGGGGATTGCAGTAGTTTTTCTCAGGCGGTGGACGGAGCGGGCTGGGCCAGGCGGGCCACTTCCTGCTGCTGCCGCCAATAGCTGCAGAGCACAACAGAGCCAGGATGTTGTTCCTGGTGCAGTCCTGTGCATGCACAGGAGCTAGCAGTGCTAAAGGGGGAAGGGACACCACACTCTTGTGGGTGGACAGGAAAGAGGAAGAGGAAGAGGTGGAGTTTTTCTGTCTGTCCCTGTCAGCAAGTGATCTGGAGGAAAATTCGTACCGGGTCCGAACCTGTTCTTCTCCTTGGCATGAATTCTCCAACTAGCTCGCTGCTGCGATGTTTGGAGCACCCCCTGCCAGCCGTGTCGGGTTTGTCTGACATTTTTCCCTAAACCCCATTTCCCTGCACTCCGTGGAGGGTGCTGGGGGCGGCGGCCACCGCCTCTTTCCCCCTCCTAACCTGCCAGGCCACCAGTGCCCCTCTGCTGGTTATTGAAAGGGAAGGATGACCAACAATCAGGACTGTTCTATTCTGTTTTGCTGTTCAACATTTACTGTTTCACACTGCTGTTTACGTTCTATACAAATATATATATTACTTAATAAAATTCTTGTCTTCTTAAGAGGTTTAGGGTCAACACAAGGAAGAACTTCTTCACAGTGAGAGTGATATAGAGGTCTAGAATGGGCTGCCCAGGGAGGTTGTGGAGTCTCCTTCTCTGGAGACACTTAAGAACCGCCTGGATGTGTTCCTGTGTGACTTGGTCTAGGTGATCCTGCTCTGGCAGGGGGGTTGGACTAGATGATCTTCTAGGTCCCTTCCAACCCCTAACATTCTGTGAATCTGTGACTTCTGGTCTTGCATTGCTAAACGTAAGATAATATCTGTCTAAACCAGGACACCCAACAATCTTTCTAAGTATTAAGGAAATTACCTGGCCACAGACTGATTTGGGGACAATGAGAGACCATGCTGTATATGAGGCTGCAGCCTATATCTGAGCAGAGATATACTATGAAGCTATTGAGATTTACCTCCAGAGAACACAATATTGCAAAAAGCAAAAAGAAAGCAACCCTACCATATTAACAGTAAGTAAAAAATAGGGAGGAATAATAATATGTCAGGCCATTATCAAGAAGACTAAAAACTAAGAGTAAGCTTGAAGGAAGATGAAAAATATTATATGTGGACATCTGTGTTAAAATATTACACAATAGCTTCTCATGAAACCTTTCTCCAAACTTTCCAACTACACAAGCTATTAATGTTTCAAGGGTATTGTGTTTTCTATCAGTGATAGTGTACAAAAATCTCTGTGATGAAATGCATTAGAAAACATTGGTCTTAGAAATATCAGAGGTATTGCAAAAATACAAAAAATAGAAGTGTTAGGCAAACACAAATCTATACAAAACAGTATCCAAACCATATTCCATATACAAAACAGTATACAGAGCATATTCCATCCTGCCTCCAATCCAGCTATAAGCAACTCTAAAAAAATCTGTCCAAATGTAATGCAAAATCCTGTGTTGTCCTGCATGTAACTCATACAGCTGCTCAAAAAGTTAACCTCTAGGTTGCTATGGAATAGCAACTGTGGCAATGAAATAACATCCTATTGAAAAGGAGACATTCTGTATGGAGTCCAAATCCTTCAAATACGAAATACTACCATATTGCACTAAACATATTAATTCTTCCCTGATGCCCCCTTTCTGCAGAAATCTTCACTAAATGGAAATTGAAGGCACATATTCATAGGTACATAGGTATAGTGCTACTTATACTTTTCAATCGGTTACCACAATGTTTAAGAATACAATAGTATGAGGAAAAAAATGCTTTTGTGGCAAGAAGTGGCATTAGAGAGGAGAATACTTAGCATCTTTCTTTTTCTTCATTATTTCCTGTAGAATCTATCTTGATTTTTATAAGTTCCTGCCTTATTTCTATTTCTTCCAAGCAAGTTTATTTTGCTTTTAACTGTGTAAGACCAAAGTTGTTTTGTCTTTCCTATTCAAATGAAGCTATACCATCAAAATCTTGTTAGACTGATGCATTTTGGAAACTTTATAATATCTCTGTATGTGACAGTGTAGATATCTGTGTTAGTAAACAGGTAACAGCAGTGTTCATTAGATCGCATATTTTGTAGGCTAATCTGGAAGAAATCAATCAAATAAAGGAAATCTGAGAGCATTGATTTGAACAGAGTAAGTAATAATGCTGCAGAAGCATATATCAAACCCCCGTAATGCGGAAAGACAGAAAAGGCTACTGATTTCTTATTTATAGTCTTATTTTTGGATATAACATTCCCCTGAGCACAACACTGAATATACAATGAAAATAAAGACAAGCTTCTGCCCCCTTTTCCCTGTTGAAAAATGGTTCAGACTAACTATTGATTTTTTTTAAATACAAGAATAACTTACAAAAGAGTAAAGACAACAATTTTTTCATGAAGTGAAATGCTAAAGCAGCATAATTGATTCTATTCCCATACTGAACCAATTGTAACACTAATGAGAACTTCTCAAATAACATTTATACATAACAATACACACACAATACACACAATAATTGATGTAATATTTGCACAATTATCAAGTCTAAAGAAAAAAAATAGAGTTGAAATGCTAATTGATTCTGAAATGCTTTTCTCACACAATTTACAATGAAAAAATAATAACTTTGCACTACATTTGACTTTGGGAAAACTATTCTTCAGTAACTAAAATGCATTTAATGAACTTCCAATTACTTCAGACATAAATATTAATATGAAAAATAACAATAATTGTAGAGTTACGTTGTATATTGCACAATAAACCCAGAATATTCAAAACAAGTTTATAACAAGGTAACATCTCAACGTTTTTTACCTTACAGAAAAACACCTTTGTAGGAAGATGGTAACTACTGTCCCTGCCTTTATCTGACACCATGCAGATCCCAAAATCTAAAGAACCCTCAAAAAAAACCAACACACCAACAAATTCCAAAAATGCTGGGTATCACAGAACACTTCCGAAATAAAGATATAGGTTCTTCTCTCTTCTGAAGTGTTATAACATGCTCACACTTAGGAACACTTCTTGTTATTCTACCCAACTTATGCATCTTATTTCTCTATAAAAGTCAGCTCTCGGGGACATCAGATGGATTTGCACCACTCTGCAGTATACTGCCAATAAGTAATAACTGGATTAAATGCATCAATGAAAACTATAAATAAACTCAATATATTTTTCTGTTTTACAATTGAAATAAGGAAACTAAAATGAAGTTGAGGGGTTCATCACAAATTAATTTTTCTAGTAAGTATGTCACATCTGCTTTTGCATTGTGCCAAGCTCAGTTTTCAAGGCAACTTCTTTCTTCAAATACCCAAGCTGCCTACTAACAACTTAATCCACATTTATTTGGCATGCATTTTTTTTCTATAAAAAAACTGAATACTTAAAACCCAGGATACAAAAATGTGAAAGGCTCCCCTCAGCTTTTTTACAGAGATTCAGTTTGTTTTTGGGATATGCTGTTATTGATCATGTCTTGAAGAGATGTATCTTAAATGTTATCTGGTTTTACAGACAACACAGACATGGCAACCAATGTTCTATTCTGTGTTATGACGACAAACTTGTAAGATGAATAAAATGAAAACATATTTAGTGGATATGAAGATATGAAAATATTATGCATCTTAGAGATCAATCTGCTAGAATTAACATCAGTGTATAGCATGCAGGCAGTTTCTTTCACACAGAAGCTCACATGCCAGTCTTTTTTTTTTTTTTTCTGTCTAGTGAAATTTGGAACCAACTGCTATATTTAGCCTACGTGCTATGTAAACGTCAGTGGGTGTTAAGTGTTGAGCCTTTAGGACATTTTTAGTAACATTAAGAGTGCTAAAATCTAAATGGACATCTTAGATCTCTTCATATGCCAACTTACAAACAACATAACAACAACTCAGGTAAACTGCCATGCTTATCCTTTTGTGAACACTGCTCTTCAGTAGCACTGTACTCCAATTCTACCTGCTGCAATGAATTAGACACAGCTACTTAAAAATCTGAACTGTACAGTGGCAAGTCCTTTATATTTCAAGCCACATACCTCTGCAACATACTGTTTCTTCCTTCTTGAGTTCTATACTATTCAGAGGTTTATTATATAAGTTTTTAATACAAATATTAACGACACTTTACCCTACTGCTACCTATTCAGTTTTAAAGAAAACCAGTATACACGTGGAACCGAATTACAAAAAAAACCATGACAACTCATATTAGGAAACAATTAACGAAAGAAGGTGGTGTAGAAGGCTCCCAACTACTGATTCAACAAACTTCCATACAACTACAGACTCAATCCTTGTAATTCATTGCTGTGTCACACTAAACAATTAATTTGAACTCTGAGCCTCAACTTCCTTTGAAAAGGGGCATTAATTTTTTTTGGTTGCTTTGCCCTCACACCTTGCATCTCTCCTATCACACATTATCCATGGATGAGGAAAGATCATCTATCTCAAAGGGGGAGAAGATTTTTATTACAGGAGTTGGCTGGGCTCATTGATCAAGCTTTAAACTAGATTTGAAGGGGGAAAGGGGAAAAACCTGGCTCACAGGAAACAAGCTGGGGACATCTGTGAGGTGTTGTGCCAGTTCCACTGCTACCTCAGGGTTGCTGCCAGTCAGGAGGTACTCTAGCACTGCAAACTCACTAAAATGCCTGTACACAAATGCACACAGTATGGGGAACAAACAGGATGAACTATAAATCTGTGTGAGATCTCAGGACCATAATCTCATTGCAATCACTGAGACATGGTGGGATAACTCACATGACTGGAACACTGTCATGGATGGCTATGCCCTTTGTAGGAAGGATAAGCTGGCAAAGCAAGGTGGTGGAGTTGCTCTCTATGTGAGAGAGCAATTGGAAACTATCGAGCTCTCTCTGGGGGGCAATGAAGCTTGTGGGTAAGGATTAAGGAGGAGACTAGTATGGGAGACATTGTAGTAAGCATTTACTACAGGCCACCTGATCAGGATGAGGAAGCTGATGAGGCCTTCTACAAGCAGCTGGAACCAGAGCAGTAGGCTCTGGTGGTCATGGGGGATTAATTACCCTGACATTTGTTGGGAAAGTTACACAGCCAGGTACGCACAGTCCAGTAGGTTCCTCCAGAGCATTGATGATAACTTCCTAATGCAGATGTTGGAGGAGCTGATAAGGAGAGGAGTGCTGTAGGACCTTGTACTGACAAACAAATAGGGACTGGTTGAGGCTAGGTAGGAGGCACCCTTGACTGTAGTGACCATGAGATGATGGAGTTCAGAATTATGGGCAATAGCAAATATGGGCAGTAGGAAATAAAGTAAGAGAGTTAGGAGACCTACATGGTTGAGCAGGGAGATACTGGTAAAACTTAAGCTGAAGAAGGAAATAAATATCGAGCATGGAAGGAAGGACAGGTCACTTGGGAAGAATACAGGGAGGTTGTCAGATGGTGTAGGGATGCGACAAGGAAAGCTAAGGTCTCCTTAGAACTAAACCTGTCAAGGGAGGTCAAGGATAACTGAAAAGCTTCTACAAGTATGTTGGAGGCAAAAAGAAGTCTAGAGGCAATGTGGGCCTGATGCTGAATAAAGTGAGTGCCCTGATGACTAAGGATAGTGAGAAGGCTGAGTTGCTGAATGCCACCTTCGCCTCAGTCTTTACTACTAAGGCAAACTACCAGGAGTCCCAGGACTTCAAGACCACAGAGGAATTCTGGAGGAAGTTTTTACCTCAGTTGAAAAGGCTGGGGTTAGACATCAGTTAAGCAAACTGGACATCCACCAGTCCATGGGTCCTGATGGGATACACCTGAGAGTGATGAGGGAGATGGCAGAGGTCATTACTAGGCTACTCCATAATCTTTGTCCTGGAGAACAGAAGAGGTGCCTGAGGACTGGAGGAAGACCAATGTCATGCCAATCTTCAAAAAGGGCAAGAAGGAGAACCCAGGTAACTATAGGCCAGTCAGACTTACCTCCATCCCTGGAAAGGTGATGGAACAACTTGTCCTTGACACCATCTCAAAGCAATGTGGAGGAAAGGAGGTTTATCACAAGTAGTCAACATGGATTCCATAAAAGATAGTCAAGTTTGACTAATCTGATAGCCTTTTATGATGATACAAGTAGATGGATAGATGAGGAGAGGGCAGTGGATGTGGTATTTCTTGACTGCAGTAAGACTTCCGATACTGTCTCCCATGGGATCCTCAACGCCAAGCTTAAGAAGTGAGATTGGGTGGTTGTGCAGTGAGGTGGATTGGGAACTGGCTGAAGGACAGAGCCCAGAGAGTTGTGGTCAGTGGAGCAGAGTCTAGCTGGAGGTCTGTGACTAGTGGTTTCCCCCAGGGGTCAGTGCTGGGTCCATTATTATTCAATATTTTCAGCAATGATCTGGACAAAGGATAGAGAGCACCCTCAGCAAGTTTGCTGATGACACCAAACTGGGAGGAGTGGCTGACACACCAAAAGGCTGTGCTGCCATCCAGAGAGACCTGGACAGGCTGGAGAGCTGGGCAGGGAAAATTTAATGCAGTTTAACAACAGGAAGTGTAAAGTAGTTCATCTGGGGAAGAATAACTCCATGTATCAGTATAGGTCAGGGGCTGATCTATTGAAGAGTAACCTTGGGGAAAAAGTCCTAGGGTTCCTGGTAGAAAAGAGGATGACCATGAGCCAACAATGCTCCCTTGTGGCCAAGAAGGCCAATGGCATCCTGGGATGCATTAAGAAGAGTGTGTCCAGCAGGTCAAGGGAGGTTCTTCTCCCCCTCTACTCTGCACTGGTGAGATCCCACATGGAAAACTACATACAGTTTTGGACACCCCAATTCAGAAAAGACAGAGAATTACTGGAGAGAGTCCAGCGCAGGGCCACCAAGATGATGAAGGCAGTGGAGCATCTCCCTTCTGAGGAGAGGCTGAGAGAGCTGGGGCTCTTCAGCCTGGAGAAGACGAGACTGAGGGGGAACCTCATCCATGTCTATCAATATTTTAAAGGTGAGTGTAGGGAGGACAGAGCCAGACTCTTCTCGATGTCATCCAATGACAGGACAAGAGGCAATGGGAGTAAGTTGGAGCACAAGAGGTTTAGGGTCAACACAAGAAAAAAACTTTTTCACAGTAAGGGTGACAGAGTTCTGGAAGGGACTGCCCAGGGAGGTTGTGGAGTCTCCTTCTCTGGAAACACTCAAGACTCTCCTGGATGTGTTCCTGTGTGACTTAGTCTAGGTGATCCTGCTCAGGCAGGGGTGTTGGACTAGATGATCTTCTAGGTCCCTTCCAATCCCTAACATTCTGTGATTCTGTGATAGTGCATGATCTTGAGCTAATACAGTCACAGTGATCTCTCCTACTTAAATATGCCTTATGAAGCTAAAAAAGATAAGAAAATTAAAAAAAATTAAATTCTTTTTTCCATTTTCTCAATGCAACTCCAGTGTAGAACCCATATAACCCAAAGCTCTAGAGAAAAAAAACCTTTTATTTCTGAAAAATAAAAAGCTTTTTTTTTTCTACCCTCAAGATCAAGACAGAAATTAACCATCAGGGACCACACCTGTGAACCGCACCAATGCATGAACACTGCAGCCCAAGCTGACTTCAATCTTGATTTCACTGATTAGCTAATTTAAATTGGTGACCTTCAGGTCCAGTAACACATCTTCAACTGCAAGTGATCTTGATCCTCAGGTGTAAGAAATCAAGCAAGAAAAGGGAGAGACCAGTGTGGATAAGCCAAGACTTACTGGCCAAACTAAAAAGCAAGAAGAAGCTTCACATGAGGTGGAAGCAGGTTCAAATACCCTAGGAAGAGTATAGGGATACTGACCAATTATGTAGGGATGAGGTCACAAGGGCCAAAGAATTGTTGGTGCAGAACTTGGAAAGGGATATAAAGAATAACAAGAAGGGATTTTACAGATATGTCAATCAGAAAAAGAAGATCAAAGAAAACATACCCCTCCCTGAAAAGTAAAAATGGTGGGCTAGTAATAACGGACAAGGAGAAGGTTGAGGTTCTCAACAATTTTTTTTTCCTCAGTCTTCACAGACAACCTCTCTCCCAACACTCCCCAAGTCAAACTACAAGGTGTGGACCAGGATGGTAAAGTCCCCCCAACTATATTTGAATAGCAGGCTCGTGACCACCTGAGGAACATAAACATACGTAAGTCCATGGGACCTGATGAGATTCATCCCAGAGTCCTGAAAGAATTGGCTGATGTAGTCGCCAAGCCACTTGCC
>JAOEGS010020577.1:63351-77042 GCA_025447755.1 Corythornis vintsioides
TGAAGGGAATGGAGCATCTCCCTTCTGAGGAGAGGCTGAGAGAGCTGGGGCTCTTTAGCCTGGAGGAGACTGAGGGGTGACCTCATCAATGTCTATAAATATATTTAAGGGTAAGTGTAAGCAGTACAAACCCAGACTCTTCTCAATGTTATCCAATGACAGGACAAGAGGCAATGGGTGCAAGTTGGAGCACAAGAGGTTTAGGGTCAACACAAGGAAAAACTGTTTCACAGTGAGGGTGATAGAGCTCTGGAATGGGTTGCACAGGGAGTTTGTGGTGTTTCCTGCTCTGGAGACATTCAAAACTTGCGTGGATGTGTTCCTGTGTGACTTGGTCTAGGTGATCATGGTCTGGCAGGGGGGTTGGACTAGATGTTCTTTCTAGGTCCCTTTCAACCCCTAACATTCTATGATTCTATGAGTATTGAAAGTTACTGTGTTGTTTAGGGTGATCAATAACAGTGTGTTGAGAATACCATTTCTACATTTTCTTTTTTCTCCTAAAGGTGAATATGATTTAACTTTTGTAGCTGGATGCTGAATTGTCTAATCACAGCTGTTCATCTCTTTGCATCAAGGTGGCTCTCTCTCCACACATACTGACGAGAAGAGTGCCCTGCTAAAATCTTTTGACATTAACCCAAACATAAACAATAGTTTCATAGTCCACACAAGGAATAAAACTCTGCATATTTTAAGATCCCCTATTAGAATTAATTAGCAATCTCCAATGTTAAAACAATAAGCCTTCCCCAACCTTTCCACCTTCCAAATTTAAATAAATATTTTTATAATACAGGCAAATATCCTAAATTTGCTTTCTGCTGGTTCCTCCTGCCCTCCTTCCTGACTTCCTGCTATCAGATTTTTTTTTTTATTTAAGCATGAGAAATTGAGTATATTTAAATGAAATGTTTCATTCCCTGTCAATACCATAATATCAGCATCTAGTTACTTTGAAACTAATAATAAATGGATGAGCATTATAATACTAGGATATCAGTTTATTGTAAAAAAAAAAAACAATCCTGCATAATCAGTCTACATTGTTATTTTTCTTTTATTTATTGTGCCCTAGAAAATTTAACTGACTCATACATGTAAAAGCAGAGATAGGAACATGGAAAAACAACCAGTGCTTTGACCTCTCTCTTTCTCTGAATAACCACATTCCCTTGATTAGACAAGGAAATAGAAATCTGGTCACAATCATGTTTGCTTTGCACTAAGGCTGTCAACTGTTGAAAATTCAGAACTTATAAAAAATTCAGTAGCATCATACGTGTTTTTGTTTTTACTGAAAAGCAGGGGCACCAGGGCACATATTTACACTACAGGTCAATTGATATTTTGAGGTATCTGACATTCAGTTCAATATACTGTGGTCAGTAGAGGGCTCTCTGAGAAAAGAGTATGAGGAAGATGTGGCTACAGTAGGTGAATTAGAGCATAGTAATTCATAACAGATTGCTGTTTCTGACCAAAGAAAGCATTCATTGTGCCTGTGGTATTACTTACAAATATTAAAACAAATATTTTAACACCGCCTCCATCATTTAATACTGCTTTATTTACTCTCAGTATAGAAAATACTGAATAGGAAGTAAAAGTGATAGTGAACAAACCAGAGATTCTTCCTCTTTGCAGGTATCCTGCGTTCAACAAACACCTAATTGTATGACAGTGGCACACAGCATTAGGCATCATGAAACATATATAAAGATGTCAGATTGTATGGAAAGATATGTAGCTTGGGCTTTTATATGATCATATGCTATGTCTTCTACATGGTTCCTGATGAGACTCTGAGGCATTGAAAAGATAAGGTAAAAAATATTCTCTTAAGTGATTAATTTGCTTAAATTCTGTTTTTGTTGGCTAATCTAGTAATATACAGCACTTTGAGCAGTGAAAGTACAGATTTCATCCACAGCTGGGAGGGATCATTCATCGCACTGTTTTCAACTACTTGCACAAATAAGAAAACACACTCTTTACAAGTGGTAGAGAGCAATCCTATTCTCTACACCTGGCACAGAGCAGGCAGAGGTGCCTTGTGTCCTCCAAGACATCACTGTCACATTTGGACGGGACTGGACAAACTCATGCAGGTCAGTGCACTGCTGACTACTAAGACTGATGTTCCAGATTCAAACTTCAGCTGTGGTCATAGAAGAAATACACTTCTGAGATGTTTGTTTCTAACCATGGTCAGAGGCTGGCAACTAGGCTGAAGTCTGGCCCATTGTGGCAGCTCTCATGCTGCTTTACTGCAGCAGTAGAGAACAGGGATTATTAACTCCCCAAGAGAAGAGATTTATTGAGTTGGCTTGGCACTTCATAACTGAACTGCTACTCAGCCTGGTTTGTTTGGAACAGAGGTAAAGCAACTTTATGTCTGTGCAGAATACACAGGGGTAATACTTACACAGGAAGCCATGAAGTTAACTATAAAGCACACTATAAAGGGGGAGTTTCTCGAACATTTTAGTTTTTTCTGAACATAAACAGAAATTGCATGTCTTTGAAGTATATGGATAAGCAGCAATAATCTTGAGAAGAGTTTATAATAATTTATTTAATATTTATGAATGTGAAATGTTAATGGAATCTTGTTTAAAAAAGTCAGACTTTTCCCTAGTGTGTGTAGTTATGAGCATGCAAAAGGAAGTAACAGAATGCTCTTCTGCACTTTATGAGCTCTGGTTGAAGAGATCACACCATGACAATACAAATCTTGACATCATCACAAACCCTCCCATTAGCTTTCTTAATCTTAAAAGTTTTAAAAGACTCCTTTTTCTCTCCAACTTTAAAGCCAGGTTGCTCTGGTTACCAGCTGCAGACTTTCGAGAGTGACAAATACAGAAAATCTTACTTTAAAGCTGAATGATTTGCATATAGCATTCCCATAAACCAAGATGCCAGAAAGTGACAGTAGTGACGAAATGCTTTTGTTCTCTGACTCTCTTCAGGTATAACAGGAAAGGGAAGCCATGGCTAGATCCTTTTTAAATAAGCCATGTTAACTGCATGAAGCTGGTTACAGTCAGTCCTGAGTAAATGGATTTAAGTATTGTTGTGGTAGAATGAGAAGTATGTAATAAAATGTGAAGCATATTTTATTTCCACATCTAAGTAAAAATCTCTAATGACATTGATCATGTACAGAAATTGCACCTTGGACAGATCTTTACTACCTTAAAACAGACACTTAAGGATTACACCACACAGCTAGCTAACAGTGAACACACTTTAGGACAAAAAGTGTTAAGTATTTGTTCTGGTTTAAAGCATAAAGGAAAGTTTAAAGTAAAGAAAGTAAACATCATCTCAGCATAACAGACAAAAATGAATCAAGTTAGATGGCTGTGCCTGAAAACACAGGATGCTGTGATTATCAGCTTGGACATCAGGGTCTTCCATGTTACTTAAGACTTTCATTGTGATTGCAACCAGGTAATAAATATCAGATCTTTTTCCTGAGTTATGTATGTGTTCATAACTCCAATCAGAATGTTAGCACACCCACCTTTCCTTACTCATAATATGGGATAATCCAAGTACAAGATAACAGTAGCATGATTACTGATAATTTTGTTAACAGTTACCAGACAGTTTGCTGGGCGCTGCTGGTGTATGAGCATTACAAGTCAGATGGTAATGACTAGCAGATAAAATAAGCAGTAGTGCAAGTCTGGATTTAATCACCCAGGTTCACAAGCACTCTACAGAAATATAGATCAGCCTAGCAAACACTGTGTTGTCTCACAGTCCCAATTAACCAAAGTATTTTCTCATATGCTTCAAGCTACACTCATGAAACAAGAATCTTCCCAAAATAGGACCAATCCCAGGATCATACATTCAAGGATATTCAAGTATTTGCTAAGTTTCTATTTGATCTGTAAAGTAACTTCTGCTGAATCTGCAGGACTAGGTCTGAAACTTCTGGCATTTTTAAAAAACAGATAATAGTCATCAGAGGAATGCAGTAATAGAGAAATCTGTAACAGGAAGCTTCAACCACAGCTTTCAGTTTAGACCTTGATATAATCTTTTTAATCACTCTCCTTTTACAGAAATGGATTTGATTTAATTGAACTCCTAAAAAAAGTCTCTAATCACACTTCATCAGCACGCAATTATTATTCAAAGGAAACCATATGTACTATTAGGCACTCTTAATTAATGCATATAATCTGCTTCAGTACCTAACAGCCATTCTTCTTGATGTTCATTATTCTTTTTCTTCTGTTACTGTAACAATACTTTTTTTTTTTTCTGTTTTTCTTCATATATTTCCATTTCATTTAGACAGTGATTCAAGATTAATGATCATGACATCAGGAAAGTGAAATGTGTTAATACACCACCAACGTTACATCTCATTGCATAGCATGACCTTCAAAATGGGTCAGACCTGACTATGGAGATATTTGAGAAGAAGATGAGGAAATGCTATAACAAGAGTCAAACTATACTCTGTTTTGCCTGAATTTTATATACAATGATAATATCTTCTAAATGGCTATTCTGAAAGAAGAGTTTATGCTAGGCAGCAGACAGTTCTTAGAGAAAGAGGTGGGACTGGGTGAGAATGAAGGACAATGGATGGAAAAAAAATATTCTAGGAATTGAAGAACCCGAAGAGAAGCATCGTTTCCTTGAGGAACTTGAAAAATTTGGACTTTTATTTTAACACAAACTCAACAGAATATGCATTATGAGAAGATTAATGAGAACATTACAAATTAAAGTCTCCGAATCCTCTCAAACCCAGAAAAGCTATTTAATGATTATTTAGATAAAATATTGTTCTTTTCTTCTCTTGTCGCCTCTTGATGCAAAAGTACATCAAATTTTTCCACTTAGGTCACCCTCATCAGTCAGGATTCAAGCACTGATAGTTCATTAAACATGACAGACTGACCCTGAGGGAGAGACACTAGAGAACAACAGTGCTGCAGATCCAAGGGAAGCTCAAAATACATAGTTTTGTAGTATAGAGCTCATAGAAAAGACCAAAAACATTAAAGACATGTTCCAGCTCAGGAAAGAAATGGACAGATAATATACTGAAGCTACCCCCAGACACCAGGATATACTGTAATATCCATGAAGAGGCACAATTTCCTTGTTAGGCAATTACTTACATTAGGGTTAAATTCTTCTCTTGGATACACTTGCATAGTAGTTAACAAGCCAGAAAGGTACTTCAGCTTCTTACTAGTATCATAATTCAAAGATACAATGTCTGCCAATTTTTCTTCACTACTTTTTAAATGGGAATATTCAATCTTCAATGTATACTGTGCAAGAAACTTAGAAATCATCAGTTGACTTACATTAATAATTTGAAATGTAAACCTTGAAAGCTCTCAAATGTCCTCCTGTAATTAAATAGTATAACTTAAAAACTAAGGGTGGGGGAAGATTGGTTGGTAAAAAGAAAACATTAATTAAAGATGAATATGTTTGGGAATGCACAAGCTCTCCTCAGGCTTGGAGAAAATGCCAAGTCTGACAAACTCTTTGAGCCTTAGGGAATCCCAGGTCAGTTTGATGAACCTACTGAAGTATTTTATAATTAGCTCGCATGCTCCTGAGGCTACCAATTTACCTGAAGAAGAAACTCCCTCACCTTTCAAACTTCTCCCTGAACAACAATGAATAAAAGACCTAACAAATAATGTTTCTAATCACAGAATATTTACATGAACGGAGAAAGAAAACTCAGAATAGTGTTCTGTGCTATACAATGGCCCTCAAAATTTATAAGGAACTCTATCAATAAAAAGCTATATGAGGGTAGAATTGATTTTACTGCCACATCTGGGGCTGTAATAATACACTTGTTACTAAAATACGCAAATTATATTTGTCATTTCATCTTACTGCCCCTATCTTTATGTGGGCTCTGTATTAAAATGATAAAGGCAGCATGATGTAATGGCAACAATACAGATCAGAGTACATTCAAACGTATGTAACCTTCTAACATTGTTGGAAGTACTCCAAATTTCTCAAATGACAGCAGATGCTATTAAAAAGGGAAAAAAGGAAGTAAATGTTTAGCTATAGTATTGCATCATGGCTGCTTAAGCTACTACTTGTTTTAAATATCTTTTTATAATCATCAATGTCTAAGCACCAAAAATAGATTACATGTATTAGAAAACAATTCAAAAGACATCTGCTCTAAAAACCTTGAAGACTGTCATGGTTATCTAGTAGAATCAAATAAAAAAGCAGATAATAAGGCATGTGAAAGGCTCAGGGTACTTGAGACTATTGGACAAGCCCTGTTGTAAGAAGAACTCATAGCTTAGGACTCACCTTGTTGGTAAACATAATGTTTTTGTTAGATTCTGGTTTTGCTATTGATTCCATAACTTTTGTTTTTGCCTAGCTGAATGTGTTTTAGATGAAGTTTCTGGAATAAATGAGTTTGTGCAAGAAATCTCAGTATGGGCAAATATCAAGGAGACAAGTTTTGCCTGACATATAACAACCAAGGATGGAGATCTGATGACTGTACTGAAAAAAAGATGATGGAAGGGACATGCTGGAAAGACTGGGGAGTGGAAGAGAAGGGGTTTGAAAAAGGCAAAAGATTGAGAAATAAAATCAAGTTGGAATTTGCTGCGCAACATAAACAGGAGCCTGGGGAATTTCTGAAAGAGGAGACGCAAGATTAAAAGGACAGCAGAAGAAGATCATTTTGGCAACAACACTACAGATGGATACAGGGAGAGAAAAGACTTGCAAGGCAAATGTGTCAAGACAAGAGAAGATTACAATGCAGGCAAGTGGTTTGATAATGAGGCCAGAGAGAAAATGATGGGATTTTTAGAAATATGATAGAATGAAAATGTATCAGAGGAAAATACTTTAAAATGTCCTTCTATATACTGTAATCAGTGTGTACTCATCATAATTTCCCTGTGCTATGTAAAATTCCAAATAAATTGTCCCCCAGTCTGAATAAGTACTGCAGAATATGACATTGATAGATAGTGAACAAATCAGTGGGAGTGCTGACAGTATCCAAAGTGATAGATGCATGCCCATGTGCAAGTGAACTCTCATACATAGATCAAAAACTTATCTCAAACTTCTGCTGGTTGCTAAAATTGAAGACAGATGCAGTTACAGATAAAATTAGCTATTCAGACCTAAAAATAAATTAAGACTTTGTAGAATGTAAAAAATTCACTTCCCAACCCCCCTACAGTAGAAAGGCAATGTATATAGGCATTTGATAAACTCTGAAAAGCTTTAAAGTAAGTGAGTAATCTTCAAAAGAGTTTTCCAGAGAAAAAATTCTTGAACATTTTGCACTGTGTCTGCATTGTATGTCAAAAATACAAAACATATGTTAAAACTTTTCATTTGTATATTCAGAGAAACTAAAAAGCTCTACAGAAGTTGTTCTGATCTCTTGGTTATACCATAATGCTGTAACAACTTTTGAACCTCTAACAATGTTTTAATATATGCCTCATACAGTAATAATGATATAACGCATTTCTGGGATGAAGAACTGAGCAGAATGCACACTTGATACTGTACCTAGGAAAAAATATATTACAGTTTTCATTTATGGACCTAATAAAAGATTTAACATTCATTTAGTAGCCAAAAGCAGTAGTTAACAGGTAACAAACTTGAAGCTTTTTTAATACATTTTAAATTCCATTTCATGTTATGAAAATTGACATCTTAATATTTTTTAACAAGAAAATGGAAAGGACACTCTAAATTTCACAGTTTTCAGGAGCTGCTTATTGAGTACTGCTCAGGGGTACACCATTGGAAGGGCTGACGTAAGAGAGAGCATGTAGGCATCTCCATGTCTGTCTGTTCTTCCATACTGAGACTACCAGACATGAGACATGATATTAGATAAGATCGCTATATTATGCTAATTTTGGTAATATTTATTTTACTTCCAGTCCCCCAGCATTCCCCTGCACAAAAGCCATATGTCCCTGAAATGGAGGTTTAACTATACATCTTCAGTCAAGTTTATTGTCTTTTCTGCTTATTCTCCTCAAGCAACAACTGACTCATACCATCTAAGCAGAGGGTTATTTGTGCAGGATACTACATTAAGAGCCCAGTAGCTATTAGTGATTATTAATTTTCAATTAAAATAGTAGCCATATTTAACACAAAAAAGAATAGGCTATGCTACAAGTCATGAAAAAAAGCCTTTTTAATTGCCAGCTGTACTAGTCCAAAAGGCTCTTTGCTCTATTCAATCCAGTTAGCATTCTGTGGTTTATAATTAAAGTGCTAATGTATATCAGAATTCTTTGATCTCAAAATAAAGGATTCTTTTACTAAAGAAATTAAGAACACAGCAGTTACAGGAAATTCAAGTTTCCAAGTATGAATTAAAAGAACCAAAAGTAATGTAATTAAGGAAAAACTATTTTTGTTGAATAAAAGAAGGAAAAAACTTTGCGAGTAGTCATTTTGCATTGCAAAAAAGTTCATTAAGTGAAGTGGTAAAAGACCTTCCTCTTCAATACTGAATGCTCTCTAGGAAGAAAGGGAGTATATGTAAAGTCCCAGCAGGAACAGAGTAAATGACTCAAGGTTCTTTATCTTAAGCTAAGGGGTTGAGGTAATTCACATGTTCTGAAGTCTAACTTCAATTAGCAAGAGTTACCATAACAATTCATAGTATCTCAGCCATTTTATTTCCATTCTGATTTCATATGTGGGGGACAAGATAATCAGCAGCATGTTATGTCACAAAGTCCATCTACATTAAAGCAAATAAAAAGAAGAATGTGTAGTCACCTACAGTAGGTACTAGCATTGTCTTAAACACTCAAGGTCAGCAGAATCCTTAACATGTAGTCTCTTGTCTTACAGTGTGACTGAAATATGGCTTTAAAAACCAAAGGAAAAAAATCTGCAGAACTCATTTCTAGTTCTGCTATTGAGACACTGTAAAAGACCAGATTATTGGAATAGACAACAACTTCAAAGTTATTCGTTTTTCATTCTTAGTGTCACATTTTAACCATTTTAAAGATCCAGTTAGTTGTATAAGAATGGAAAGTTGAGCATTCATTACAACTACGGAGAATATGGTAAAAATAGTCCAAGAAACACAACTGTGGATCAGAGAGACTGCAGAATTTTACCACAGTATACACTTCCCTTTAGCTTTGCTTTGTTCTGTTCTTTGGAAAATACAGGCAAGTCATACACTCCAAATATGACAAGTTTTGACACTTAGAACTTTACTAATCAGATAGTTAGCTTAAGTTCAAGCAGTCTGGAAAAGCTCAGGTAAAGACTGCAGAAAATAAATGGTCTCTTAGGGGGTTTTTTTTCTAATAAAGAAAGAACAATGAATTAGAGAGGACTCTCGAAGGCAGGTCAGAAAAAAAAAAAATCTGCTGTCACTATTAAATTTTGGCTCCCTTCTCTCCAAACAGATTGAGCTGCTTCATACATACAAATAAAATGCAGAAGTTGATAGAAAGACAGTTTAGTATCAAAGATGTGCTTTCTATAGTTTCTATGAAAATTTATGGAATTTACCAAACTGAGAACAGAAACTTAAAAAATGTATTGTCTCCAACTCTTATTTGAAATTGCACTGTTTTCTTTGCCTTATCATAAAAATGACAAGTGTTAACCTGTAAATCAAATGACTGCTTCTTCCTGTTTACTTTCCATTTTTTCATGACTGCTTCCTCATTTCTTCTATGCCTTATATGAGTGACACACAAGAGTCATGTTCTGAGAGAGGAAAAGCTAAGTTCTAAGGCAGACTGCTCCTCAGCTCAATACCCTGCCAACGGCCCCTGACAGAAATGCATGAAGTCCATGGAAAGGACTATGGGCAGACAGGTCACAAATAAAAATAAATGACAAAATAAAACTTACACCATAAGCTGTTAACACAGAAATTAAATTAAAATAGCCTCTGACAATAGAAGGATTCTAGAGGAGAGTTCTTTACGTGTATATTGCTATTCAAAGATTAAGATGAGACTGCTAACTGAATTGCTGTCATGCATTTGAGTGCCTGGAACATAACTTGCAAGTAACATAATGAAGAGAAACATGAGTATGCAAGGTAATACATATTTCAATCTTCTCTTTAAAAGTAATTTACACAACTTCAACGGATTACATTAGACAATTTGAAGTAGGAAAGAAAATAAATGGGAACAAGAATATGGAAACTGCTTGTTAGCAGCTTCTTGATTACAAAAGTGTTCCACTTACAAAGCATCCTTAAACACAACCAAGGAGGCCTAAATGAGTACTGTCAATAAAGCCATTCTGCAGTGTCCTAGAACATTTATAGTAAGTATGAGATGCTGTAGGGTAAGCAAATTAAGACGACAGTACAACCAGGTTGTAATATCTGAAATGCTATGATGCTGGATTCTTCAAATATGAATTTAATTTCGAGACTCAGTGTCATGTAATACTGATTTCAGTCTAATTCATGTGTAAGAGTGAATTGCCATTTCTAGTTTGTAAAGGCTGTGTATCCAGCAAATGATCAGTGTCGGTAATTACAGACAAATGCTTTATAGCAGTGAGGACTGTGATAGCATTAATTTGGTCAGTTACATCCTTGCATTTCAAAAGTATTAAAACTCTGAGACATTTCACAAAAATCACACCCCCCCCTTTTTTTTTTTTCTTTTTTTAAGTACAATAAAAGGGATGAAAATATAATCTTAAATAGGATACTGGAAAGTCATGACAAGTAAAGGCTGTATTTTAAGGCAAAGAGGTGTTTTCCATTGTTCCTACAATATCAAAAGACCAGCTCTGTTTCTATGATCTACATCAGTGATCCAATTCAAGCTGAACTCTACAAGAATTGAAGGTTTTTAAGGAAATGAAATGTATTTCCAGCAGCATATGTCATAGCTTTTCTAAGTGATACACTAAGCACTTGTACATTCTCCACTGAAAGAAAGCTAGCTCTTCATTTCATGTATGCTCACAATTATTTCAAACTTAACATGTAAGTCTTAGAAGTAACTGAGACAAAGAAGGCACAAGTAGCAAATAGAACCATATTGCTTTTGATATGGTGACATAAAGAAAATTATGGAATATGAAGTGAATACACTATGGACCTTTAAGAAAAATGTTTCTTGACAGCTTCTGAAAAATAGCAAAACCCCAACACCTATGAAGACACATGCCTCCTAGATGCATCAAATTGTACCTTATTGTGCAGCAAATTTATTCCTAAACAAAAACTAGGCTTCTGGATGAAATACCACCACAGAAGCAAGACAACTGAATTATCAATTTAGTGAAAGAACATGGTGAATTTCTTGTTATAATTTCTGCTTCTTTTTGTCCTCTCAAAATGCTAGAATGCCGTAGAATGTACATAGCCTGAACTATAACCAGAAAAACAGTTTTAAAATTAAATGCACTGAGCAAAACCATGTTTCCATTTTTGTGTTCTTCACCAAGATACTAACTTCTTTGTTTTGGTTTCTAATCCAATTTTGAAGTACCTCAGTGACTATAAGAATCATTAAGAGTGAAGTCAGAACTTACTAATGGACAAAATATACAATAATCTTAAAAATGCAATGAGAAGCAAAAATAATAAAAGCTTCTAGATTTGCTATTACTACAGATAATATGGGTTTTCATCATTTTTCTATGAATAGTGCATCTGGCTGAAACAGTCAGCAACCACAGTCTGACTAATAGTATGCTAACCAAAATCAGCTGAGGTAAAAAAATTGCACATATTCTACCTATCACTATACAGAAAACAACATATACCTTTCAGCTTTAGAAATTTAGTTAAACAGCTTATGTACCGTACACAAGCTCATTTAAGTTCAGTGTCTTAGGTCTGGCCATTTGAGGATATTAGACATGTGCTCAAGCTTAAAACCCAGCATCTGGCAGAGCTCCATCAATATAAACCAAAACAATCTGACCATGTTCAACTCCTGAGGAGAATGCACTCCTACTCTTCAGTTCACTTTCCCCTAGAGACCTGGGACAGGCACAGATAGAGAAATGCCTGCAAATAGCATCACTTAACTGCTAAAGAATATAATGGAAAACAACTTCATGCACTCTAATATTTTCTAAGGGCTTGCCATTTAAAAAACTTTGTATGTAAGTATTGATCTCTTATGTTTTTACAAGTGTATGAGGAAAACTTTCTAGCAGTGTATTATGCATATAAATGAAAGCAAAGCAGATAGTTAACACCACATAATCTGTTTCTGGACAGGCAGAATGCCTAAATTATTAAATAAGACAGAGATTTATAACTATTTTGGACTAGAGCTCAATTCTTAGAAATGTGCCCATGTAGCTACTGTCCTCTGTTACATAATTACACCACCACTGTCCAAACCCTGTCAGAATTTGGGTGCTTCTGACAATGTTAGAACCTGCCTTCTCCAGCAAGAAGGAAAATAATTTCTCTTGTCAGTATATGACTGCTGAGTAAGTGAAAAGTCAAGGCCTTCCAACTCAGAGGGTGAGTCTCTTCTATAGTATATTTACATGGCCTGAAGAGTATAAAATACTTTAAAAAAAAAGTCCTTTACTCTCCTGCAGTGTGGTCTGGAAAAAACAGTGTCAGTAAAGCTCTGTTGGAAGCACAAAAAGGAGAAAAATTACATGTTCCAGGTATGGCTAGAGTTTTGAGTTTTAAAGCAGATGCTGAATCTCTCTTCTGACAGCTAGTCAATGAGAGACTGATGATATAATAACTCTAACAGTATGATGAGATAAAAGCACTTGCTGTAGATTCAGACATTGAGTGTCCTCAAGTATCTTAAGATCTATTTTTGTTTACTTTTGTTTCACAAAGAAAAATAAATGGCTCTAGAGTATCCTTATCCTTCCCCAGCAAACACAGATTAATTAAAATATGTGCCAGGTAAACAGAAAGAAGATTTAAATAGAATTCCTTCATTAAAAATTCATATCTATTAACTACATATTATAATTTGGAAGAAAATAAACTCCCAGAGGTCGATTGTAATCAAATGTGTTATTGAGTGTTACTGTCCCATTTTGTGTGGCAGCATCCAAAAAACATGGTTCATGTGAATGTTATGATAGTATCACATTGTTTTACATTCTGTTTTCACAGACATTATGAGAATGTGCTCTAACAGATAATTTGTGTAGTGCAGGTCAGGAACTGTCTTGTTTTGAATGCACTCTGCATGGACGTATTCATTTTTTATGAGGTCTGGTATTAAAGTTTAGAAGCAGATACAAAGTTCACAATCAAGACATATATACCATCATATGCTTGTTTTTTTCTTTCATACTGTGACTGTTTAGTCAGTTTACTTCTAATCCAGTACAGAAGAATGCAGAAATATTTCTTTATAACATTTCATCCTTTCAAAACTATAGACACGAGCAAGAGTGATCCATTTTTCCACAGAAAAAGCCTATTTAGAGGACTATAGCAATATTTTTAGTGGGGTAACTAACAATATGTCTGACTGGAGGCCTTTGACTAGTGGAGTCCCCCAGGGGTCAGTGCTGGGTCCAATATATATTCATCAGTGACCTTGTGAGGCGGTAGAGAGCACCCTCTCTAAAAAGACCTATCCTCAAACTGGGAGGAGTGGCTGACACAGCTGCAGGCTGTGCTGCCATCCAGAGAGACCTGGACAGGCTGGAGAGCTGGG
>JAOEGS010020577.1:91632-106178 GCA_025447755.1 Corythornis vintsioides
AGGGAGGTTGTGGAGTCTCCATCTCTGGAGACACTTAAGAGCCGCCTGGATCTGTTCCTGGGTGACTTGGTCTAGGTCTTCCTGCTCAGACAGGGGGGTTGAACTAGATGATCTTCTAGGTCCCTTCCAACCCCTAACATCTGCCATTCTGTGAATCTTTCAATCTGTGAAACAATTTCTGTGAAACACGCCTGTGCTTCTTTGCAGAAACATTTGGATGTTTTCTTTTGTGCAAATTTAGTCACACTGTCACCACAGACAATATAGTTCTGCTTTGCACATCTTAAATGCCATTAAACTGTAGATACCAGTATATTAGAGGTTGATTGGTAAAGGAAAGCAAGTCATTTAATTTATGGAGAGATTGTCTGGCAATGGGCACATTATGCTGCACCTACACTGCCATGTCACCTTAGGACAGATAGGAACTGCTGAAACACCGTAAAGTGCTGCCATGTGTGGGAAGACAAACAAATTTAAAGGATGTCCCAAGTCATCCTGCCATTTCTCAGGAGAAAAAAAAACCCAAACAACAAAACTAAAACACAGAGGTTCTGTTTCACATGTGACAGAGCATCCAAACCCTATTGCAGACAATTCTGGTATTTTCAAAACAAGGTCAAACTCCACATCTAAAATTCCGTATTGAACAGCAGATTGTTTCAAATATGGATACTGATCAGGTCTTCCAGCTTGATTCCCCCTTCACTCTCTAATAACTGTGCTTCCATTATGCTAACTTCATTCAACATCTCTGTCACCTATTTCTGGTCCATATTCCTGTTTGTTGGCTGGAAGCTTGGATAGTCATAACCTAATTTGCCTTTAAAAAGTTCTGTTAGCCTATGCAGAACTCTTTTCTTTGGAGGTATGGTGATGAAGAGGCTGAGAAATGACGTGAAAGTCTGATGTGATTGAAGACAAAAATTAAAAAACCTACATCAAAAGGACTACACCACTGGAGAAAGGTAACCGAAGAATTTACCTGTGAAAGTCAAAACTCCAAAGCATCACACTTTAATGACAGAAATCATTGCATACAGCAAAAATTTCCAGTGATCACATCTCACAGTGATGCAGAGGAAGGCTGCCATATGTCTGCCTGGGCCTTGCAAGGATAAAGGGTTTTCAGGGCTTGGCTTAGCTATGCAAGATACTCAGGTACGTTGGACTTTTCTGAATATTTCAGATTCATTCTACATGAACCATACAAGCACTTTACTACTTGAAGTGTTGTAATTCTGACTGGAGTAATGTGTCTCTACTGCCTGGAAATCTTAAACAATTCTGTCAAATCCTCTAGTTCTACACCAAAGATCTTAAAATGGAACGGAGGCACATCAATGGAAATCCAGATGTACAGCTGCCTTGATGCTGAAGCCACTGTGTCTAAGCAAAATGCCACAGATTTTTCAAGACCAATCTGATACAAAAAAAGGTATGTTGTAGTGGAAACAACACATGCGTATGAATGTACTCTGTTGAAATAGCTATGTCAGTAATAATAGGCTGTCAGAACTGCTTCTGGTTAAACTCTGCAACATAGATGTGTTTCACAAACATGTTTTGTGAAAGTGTTTCCATTTGACATTACAGGGATTGCACTCCTGCCAAAACTACAACAGATGCTTCAATGAAATGCAAAGAAATTTCAAACTGGTTGACTACAATGAGATTTCAGTTTGATTTTGAACTGTGAAACAGATGGTCTTCACAGTATTATTCTACTGATTCAAAATATGCACTCTCAGTCTTTGAGATTGTAAGGTTTACCACCCTCATGTTAATTCAGGTATGTTTCTTTCCTAAATTTATGTTTCAATAAGATATAGCAATATCATATGTCAGTGATATATATATCTCCATAGTTATTTTTAGCTTTTGCAGTACAGAAGCATAAAAAACACAAGAATTTATTTGCAGCTGCCATGCAGAAAGATGAAAATATTTAGCAGAATCAGCATGGAACAAAACACAGATTTTCATTTTAGGGAGATTACAGAGAAAGGAACTACCAAAATTATGATATACCATTGCATTGCCAAGATGAGTGGGTATTCCCCAATCTTATATTAGGGAATTAATGGTACTAGACAATGTGTAAGTGGGAATGTATATCCCTTTCTGTGGTTCAAAGGAACAGAACAGCATGATCCCATTAGAGAATTCCTCCAATCAACATTCCTGTGCTGTACTTTATCTGTGGTCAAAATGTGAATTTAATTTACCAACAGTCCTGCAGTTCAGTACTTTTCATTCCATTTGCTTCAAGAAAACAATCTCCCTGTCACCTTCTTGGAAGAGTTCATAGGTTAAAAAAAAAATAAATTTAAAAAATACTATGTTTTCTACACAAAATATACTATGTATGCTACACACACAAAAAAAAATCCAAAACAAAAACAACAACAACAAAAAAAAAAACCACAAAAAACCAAACCAAACCAAAACAAAAACAACAAAACAAAATCAACACTTATTTCCTCTAGAACTGGAAACATTCCTCTCTATTGCTGTTTTATTTAATGTTTAGAAGTTAGATACATTATGTTATTTAGTTCTACGTTATGCAGCTTCATAACTGAAGTGTAGAATAATCTGCATCATTAATAATTTTCACAAGAGTTATCTGTCAGCACCCATAAATCATCATAAAACCAATTATGTCACTTCTGGCATGCTTTTCAACACTTTGGTGCCTGCCAAAGTAAAAATCAATAAAAGATTACTATTATTCCATGGTTGCTATTGGGTAAGTGGCTTCAGTGGCACTCCTGTTGGGGGACTGACATGGAAGCTTTTAGAACTGTATCATCTGAGTCTTATTAGGCTACTCTAGTGAGCATATCTAAGAACACTAAAGTATTTTCAAACTTGCTAATAACTCCACTCGACTAGTTACCATGAAACAATGTGCTGAGTAACATTGATGAAACTCGCTGAGAAATAGCATATACTTTTCTGAGTATGCATTTGATAACACCACAATTCACCTGACTTCATCTGGTCTGATGGGAAAATCCATTCTCTGCCACACAGACCCCCATTTCTCTATTTTAGTAGCTGATACATGTACTATAAAACACACCTGAAATTACAAAGTCTGCAAATCTCACTTAAGATACCAGTGAATTTTGTACTGCAGCATGCTGCTGTAATTAATGTCTTGGTTCTTCACCACTAGGAAGCATACTTATTTCTTCTCTGAGCCTGGGCTGTTCAGTAATCTACCCTAAATCTGCCTCTGAAGTGTCAAAATTAGTAACAGAAACTAGGATAAATTAATCTGACAAGTGTTCTGCCAAATTAGATCTTCCAAGCACCCAGATTACAGATACATCTCCTTAACAGCACATTTGTCATTCATTTTACCTGCCACATTTGGCAATCTCCTACTTTTCAAAGTGTTAATGGAATTAAGTTAACTATTGTCTTCAGAGAGAACAAACGACAATTAGCTGACTATTTGTTCATACACTAAAACTCACATAAAAATTTATGATTAAATGTTTCAATTTTTACTGAGCATTCACATAGAGAAGAAGTCACTTAGGTTCTATTTCCCTCAGAGAAATGAAATTCTAATTTTCCTGCCAAAACCAGCATAAGCTTTGCCACCAGGTTCAGTGGCTACTCCAGCAAAGTACACTGTGGGTGATAGGGAGTGGCAAATGAGTTTCATCAAACTGAACACTCAGCAGACGTCTGCTACCAAGACTGAAAGATACTTGTTCTTTGTGCCCTTCCTGACCTGCATCCCACAATGTTTGAGCACTGGGTTAAAAACATGGCAGGCTCATTAGTGGAAAACATGAAGTGATGCACATGGGAGAAAACAATCTGTGAAAATACACAGAGAATCAGGATGGATGTATTATATCACTGAAAAAAGCAATACTTAAATCACTATGAATAGTTAATAGATAACAGCAGTCTAAAAGACCAACAGAATATTGGAAATTATTGAGGAAGGATTAGAGATGAAAATATCATAAAGAGTCTACATCCTCAGTTAACTGAAAATGTCAAATATGGTACATAGCTCAAATTACCTTTAAGCAAAAGCAATGCCAAAGGACTGAGTAAGGAATGACTTATTACACTCATTTTATTATTACACTCATAACAGAGTTTAAGAAGGAGAACAACTGGTATCAAAAAGTCAATCTGTTTATTTTTTCTCAAAAGCATAAACAACCTAGTGAGATAAAGAAGCAGCAAGTTTAAAGTAAGGCAGAGAGGGGGGAATTTAATTGTGGGAAAAGTTGCTAGGGGATGTTACAGAAGTCAGAACACAAATTTTGAAATGACATAGATAACTACACTTGTAACAGAGCTGGAAAACGGTGTAGAGGTGTGATTATCAGGCTAAGAAATACTGCCCTGCCAATTGACAGGACATGGGAAAGTATACCAGAGGAAGCAGAGGGTTATGATTCCCTGATTTTAAATAATTCCGCAAGAATCTAATAGTAGTTACTACCAGTGGTAGACTGCTGTACCACATGGAGGCTTACTCTTATCTAGTGAGGCTATTTTTAACTCTGGAAGCAAAAGAGAAGTAACAGAAACTTTTTCAGAAATCAAGCAGCTTGGATAAATCGGTATTTCAATATCTAATATTCTTGAATATAGAAAAAAGACCCAAACCAGGTCAAACCCTCTTCATCATAAAACTATCAATAGACCAGAAATTTGGCAATAGATATTATTTCTTAACACTTTCTGGTTTTCCTTTTTTTTCTTTTTGTTTTCTCCCTCCAGATAATCTCAACATTTACAAGTCCTAGTTTGAGTGAGAACTGAACAAATTCTGTTCAGTGATTTTACTTTTCACCTCAGGCTTTCTAACTAACTGCACTATCTGAAGTTAGCAGCATGTTTTGCAGACAGTGTCTCAGACTCTTCTCAGTGTCATGCAATGACAGGAAAAGAGGCAATGGGTGCAAGTTGGAGCACAAGAGGTTTAGGGTCAAACACAAGGAAAAACTGTTTCACAGTGAGGGTGATAGAGCTCTAGAACAGGCTGCCCAGGGAGGTTGTGGAGTCTCCATGTCTGGAGACACTTAAGAGCCTCCTGGATCTGTTCCTGGGTGACTTGGTCTAGGTGATCCTGCTCTGGCAGGGGGGTTGGACTAGATGATCTTCTAGGTCCCTTCCAACCCCTAACATTCTGTGATTCTATGATTCTGTGATTCTGTGAAGTAGGGATTTTTTTCAGTGATATGGGGTTTTTTTTCCTATTTAAGAGATTTTTAATTGGCCATTAAGATTTGCCAAAGGAAACAAAATACAAGGATTATTAACAGAAGTAAAAAATATCATTAAAAATTAATTATTTATTGAACATGGATACTATAGTCAAAGTGGCAAACTTTGAAATGGAAGGAATTACTTTAATATATGAACAGAGCATATTATTTTGTGGGTCTTTCTTTTTTGTAGAATTTATTATTCTACATCTACTTTCTTTTAATCTAGAAACCAATTTTGTGTGAAAAGTCTTTTTAAATTAAACATTACAATTTCTAAAGCAGTTATGATACCTTGCAATTGCAATGAAGCATACAGAGTCAAGAGTTGAGGAGCATTAACTTCCAGCTGAGGAGTGTAAATTCTATGAGCTGACTTCTCACCATGGAATTATTTTGCAAATATGAGTAATTTACTATAAAGCTAGAGATTTCTAATCTTTTGAAGATATAACTTGGCCTCATCTGTTCAGAGTACCACAATGAAAATATGAAAATTTCAGATTAAGGAATAGCATTAAAACTGCTTAGTTAAATAAACAAATTATAGCATTTCCTTTAAATCCCATATCTGAGTAGTACCTTTATTTTAAAGATGTTAGAAAGAAACTAAGTTTTGATATAAGGTTTCTGAGATGTTCAGAGACTTACATCAGTTTTTCTGTAGTCTTATTAATACAAGACACTTTTGCAACTTGGAAGTCTAAATGAAAAGTGTTTTAGCTTGCTATAAAATTTTAAAAACCCCTCTGTTTTCAAATATAGGAGATTAAATGGCATTTCAGGATATTTCTGTATTTTTATCCATTTCTCTCTTTCACTCAAATAGAAAAAAAAAATATTTTTAGGTATACTAGTTCAATTACAATGACATATTGATAACTGATAAATGTAAAAAACTATTTTTACTAATCCACTTTTTACTAGAACCAAAAACTGCCAAAGCATCAAGTGGCATGAATCATTCATGTGTATAATATGTAGAATTCTGCTAGCCCTCGTACACTGACCATGGATAATTAATCCAACAATGGAATGCTGTAGAATAGGTATTTGACAGATTTGTATCTCCATGTGATTTGAATTTCCTTGTTTTTAGCAATTACAAGATGTAACTTGTTTAATTTAATTCTAAACTGATATATGTTGGTTGTTGGGTTTTTTTCTTCTTTTCAAAGAAAACTATTTTGCCATAAAGGGCTCACATGGAGAATGAATATATGTACAGTAGAGGACATTTAATTTGAATAACAGAAACATGAAATATCAAGAACATCAAAGGCCCATCGACTTTCCAGATTTCCCAAAGCATGAAAACCAGTGTCAATTTAAAAAATAAAAATTGTAAAATAAAATAAGCCTTTAGAACTCAAAGGACATATGCAGCAGCTTGACTGCACTAATATCCAAGCACTGGAATCAAATGTACAGTTGAAAGAAGATCCTCCACAGAAAAAGTGATATGACATCCCCTCAGGTAGGAAGCTGGATAAATGTTACCACACAAAGCCATATTAAGGCCCTATATGAAATACCACATACATTTTTGGACATCCATACAAAACAAACACTTTCAAATTGGAAAAGAAGACAAACAGTAGGATTGAGGGTCTCAAAGGAAAGCCCATGTTGCAGGAGATGGGAAGGACTATGGCTAGCTTAGTCACTCTGAGAAAAAGTTTGAGAAGGGGAGTGGAGGGAAGCAAGAGAATCATAGAATCATAAAAACATTATGGTTGGAAAGGATCTCTAGGAGCATCAAATCCAACCTTCATTCTAACATCTAACCACTACACTACAGCCTCAAGTGCTGCATCTACTTGTTTTTTAAACACCTCCAGGGATGGTGACTCCACCACCTCCCAGGGCAGCCTGTTCCACTTCCTGACCACTTTCTCAGCAAAGAATTTCTCCCTAATCTCAACCTCCCTTGAAGCAACTTTAGGCCACTTCCTTTCATTCTATCATTAGCAATTTGGGAGAAGAGACCAACACCAACCTTGCTACAACCTCATTTTAGGTAGGTAACAACTCCATTACCTAACTGTAAAAAAAGAGTAAACAATGGATGAAATTGAGAAAACTTTTCTTCTTCAAACTATTCAAAGACTACTTTGAGATCAATTAATCTAAAGATGACAAAATTACCAGCTCCATCTCTGTATATACTATTCATCATTATAGAAGCATCCTAGGCTACAGTCTGAAAAGCAAAATGGAAATGGTAGTCGTATCCTAGTGGAATCTTCATGAAGTTTTATTGAAGAAAACTGTAACGCTCAATGAACCAACTTAAAATAATTTGTAACAATTTAAACAGGACCAAAATGCTGTGAGTCAGCTATCTAATATTTGTCAGTCAGCATTATAGACTAATACTAAGTACTAAAGTACAGATTATTGAGATTACATATGGCCCATCAAACACTAATTAGTAAATTAAAAATTAATTATGCAGTAAATAATCACATACCTACTTTCCTCAGTCTTTGGAAGAAGTTTAGTGAATCTTTTCAGTCAACTTTGGCATCAAGGATAGATTAAAAAACATCAATTCCATTAAAAGAGTTTTAGAGAAGACTCTGTCATGTGATTGTTCCTTAACTGTCAGACTGTCAAGATTCAAAAAAAATCCCTAAAAACCTCCATAATCAGTCACTGTCTATTTGCCAAAGATGCTGATCTGCCTACATGCTAAATCTGCACATTGCTAATCTTTGTGAATTTATTCTTGTTGTTGCCAAAAGAAATGTTTCAACAGCAGCTGCTTTGAAGAAGTAGCTCTAAATAAAAAAAAAAAATAATAAAATTTTCTTGTGAGGTCTATGGATCTCTGGTTTATAAGAAATCCAATTATAAGTAGTGAGCAAATCCATTAAACTGGACTCCTTTGTAGTCATGTCTAGCATAACGAGTGGACAGAGTGAAGAAAAAGCACTAAGGAGTAATTTTTATTGTATTAATAAATAACATGGAGGGAGTATCATATTGTAGTGACAAGAGGGGAGTCAGAACACATTATCTTTGGGAGTGTCCCCTCTGTGGAGCACTCGGCAGAATCACAGGACTGCCATTCCTTCCTCCATGTTTTCATCACTGTGACAGTTCATAAAACTAAGGATCTGTGGCTGTGGAGGTGGCCTCAGAGAGCCCTCCTCACTAACAAAATGGCACCCATAAACTTGATACTTCCTGCCACCCAGTAGGGCTCTATGCTCTCTACCCATGACAGTAAGTCTAATGCGAACTATGCAAAATACAACTGAAACACAGAAAGTAAGCATTTGCACATAAAAGTGTTTTGATCCCACAAGCTGACCAATGCAACACTAAAGAATATTCCAAAGGTGAATCTTCATTAAAAGACTCCACAAATTTTAAGTGCATTCAAAGTCATCACAGGAAAATAATAGATTACTCTTCAAATGTATTAACAAATTCAAATTTGGCCATGTGAAATAAGGTAGATAATAATGAGATCTCAATTTATGTTACCTTTGCAATTGTCTCATGCAGACTGAAGGAGGGATCCAGATCCTCAGTTTTTGTTGCATGTATGGGAAAAAGAGCTTCGGAGAGAAAGCCAGAGTTCTGTGAGAAAGAAATAAGAAGTTTTTTAGGATTCCACCTTGATTTCCTCCTTCATATGTTTATTAAACTGTTCACAGAATGAAAACCCCTTCAAATTGTTTTTAAGTTTGCCAATTATTAAACAACTTTGCCTGATCTAATTAACTGATTCCAAATACCTGAAAGAGGCAACCCCCTCCTAAGTCCTATGACTTTGTTTCTGGAATTGTAGTTGTCTTTCTAATTACACTTCCAAAAGCAGCTAAAAAATTTGCCTAGAGGGAGGAAAAATATCCACATATATTTTATTTTCAGCTAAGCAGCAATCAGATGTTTTATTAAGTACATGATGATTTAGTCTTCAGAAGAATTGTAAACAGAATTAAAAAAAATATATACTTTTATCTTCTGCAACCATCCTATTTCTGTATAGAGTAATCCCATCAATACAATATTGGATTTTGGTCAAATCCCTAAAATTTATCTGTTAGGTTGACCACTCTTTTGACCAGGTAATCTTAATTTATGTATTATATGTTCCTGTACTGTAAGAAAGCAAGAAGTTAGATTGCATAGTTGTTCTCGCAAGGAAACAACAAACTGATACTCAGGTATAGACTGAAAAAAAACCGATACAAGACAAACAGGATCCCACTCATCAAAGGTATACAGATGCCTAAAATAGGAAGTAATTTAAACCTGTGTCCTGAACCTGGTATAATAAACCAGAAAACAATCAGAAAAGATAAACCTTTCTCTACATCCCTATAACTCCTGAGACATATATCCTAAAACTATCCTCACTTTTTCAGAGCTCCTCTTTAGTCACAACCTGAACTGCTCCTCTCAAGAAAGCTAGGAACATAGTGTCCATCTAATCCCCAGCTGGTATACAAACAGGTGCAAAAAGTGGTAAGCACAATTTGAATACACTCACTGGTCACCAACAGCAATGAGTTCATTACAAATGCACAGAAACCACGGCCTCAATTATTTCAGAGATCAGCAGAAATATGTGACAGTTCATAATGATCATACCATTCTAAAATGTACCATCTATGAACAGTTATTTTAAACACGCTTCTTCTGATGCACACATAACTTGCCAGCACCTAAATATATTACTGCATTTAGCTGGAATATCCTACGGTCTTTTATTGAATTTCATATTTAGCATACAATGCACTGCATGCCACATAGAATCACATACAGGCTTACCAGAGGGATCAGCTGGGGACTGCAGAGGAACTACAAGTTTCTCATTAACATGCTTCCTTGCATCTGAGTGCTGGGAAACTAGTCTTGTCCTTTGCTTGACAGCCTTGGCAGAATTTCTAAGGAAGCATCCAGTTTCAGATTAAGTTAGACTACTCCAAGAACTAACATTTTGCATGCATCTTTTAATGCCACTGGTTTTTTTTTTTATCTGGAAAGGAACAGTAATAAGACTATAAGAAAATATATTCATTAAGAAAGGTTAAGCAGAGGAGTGTGTCTGATAAAATTAATATGTTTTGACAGATTCATAATATATATGTTTGTTATGGAGCTTTAGGTAGGACTCAATAAGAGAGTACCCCAAATCTGAGAGCAATTTTTATGTCCAATGAATTTATGTATAAAATAGTACTAGTGGCAATAAGAAGCTGACAATATCCCTGGTTCAGAAATGTCAAAATCATAATGAGATTATCCCATGATTACATCTCTATGAAAACAATTTTGAAAAATATCTAGAGTGTTTTGAGACTGAATTCCAAATAAAATTCACAGAACTCCATGGTCCTATATTTAAGGTGAGTTGTTTTTCTGGTTTATATTATTTCCCATCCTTTAAGGCTGGGACAATGTTCTGGAAGCATGTACTTTCAAACACCAACTTTCTGTTTCTGCTAGACTGAAATTTCCTCAGTTTCATGAGGAAATATATTGATCTTCATTTCTGTCCCTGTGCTCCAAAATAGTCATACTCAGTATTCTTAAGAAGTGAGGCCCCTTTTTAGGGGCTTGAAACCTGTAAAGGATGCCCAACAGACATTCTTCAACAGGCATAAAGTTATTTGCATTCAGAGATTGCATGCAGAACAGCGGGCTTTGGTAAAAAAAAAATATTAAAACTGATCTGAGCTCTAACAGGATAGATTTCTACAGTTGGCACCCCACTACCTTTTCACTTGCATTCTGTTCAGTCTACTGTTTTAAACATCAGGAGGTGAGCAAATGAGAGAGACAAATAATTTAGATGCTTTGTTCTGGTTGTACAACCTCTTTTCATGTGCCTGAGCTTTGCTCTTTTACATGCTGGGTTCTTAGCCACACAAAGACCGAATAAAAATAGTACTTTAGTTAAGAGTGTTGTTAACTTCAACTCAAACAAAAAAAGTTTAAAAAAATATTAAAAATCCTACTCTCTTCCTCAAAAGAAACAAACAATATAAAGTATCTTACTCATGTAGCCCTGGGGGGATAAAACAGTGGTATTCAATAGTGCCTGCTGATTCAGAATGATGTTTATAGTACACAACACCACACCTTGCATGGATCCACAAGCCAGCTCTTAACCAGTCATGGCACCCTTAGCCCTCCCCTCAAACAAGTGAGCATAGATGTGTTACCATCCTATCAGGGATGTGATATGACGATATACTCTGCTCAGAACTACTCAACTTTGGCATAGTTCCCTACAGATGCTGAATCCACCTCCTGAACTGGTAGATTCACAGCTAAATTTAGCTTCCTTGAACAGTGTGACACAGACATGCTCAAGAAAACTGTTAGTGGTACATCTCAGAAAGGTATGTTACTTTTTTCTATGTTATGTCAAATTTTATGTTTCTGTGATTAATACTCCACCAATATTTCCATATGTTTCTATATGTTATTTCTGGTAGTAACTCCCAAACCTTTCTTTAAAAAAAAAAAGTAAAAAATACAATTAGCATCGACTCGCACAAATTTCTGTGTTCAGTGATGCATCAGTGTGTAGTATAAATTGTCACAGAACTATCAGGATAATAAATTAAGTCAGTCTTCCCTTCAGAAAGGACTTTTTTTTTTTTTTCTGATGCCTAGGAGAAGATTCACAAAGTCATTTATTACAAAGATAAAATACATACTTCAAGATTAATTCATAACACCCATTCATCTTTGTTTTAAGTTTGTAAAGTAGTTTACAGAGCCATGTCGTTTTGACTGGAGGGAGGCTGAGGAACACTGTCATTCTGCTATGGTGGTGTTAATGCTGTTCATCATCATTCACATAACTGCAATCAATAACTTAAAAAGAATTATATTACATTCCTTCTTGAGTACCTTCAGTGAATGAAATTATTTCTTAATTAGATTTGCTACACAAGATAATATTAACACTCCATCTAGACAAATATTCTTACTCTGGAATAAAAACTTGACTACTGTGAAGGAGGGAAACGCCACTTCAATTGGCTTTTAGCCCACCCTACTCTAGGCACACACCTGTGGAACACAGGTTAAGATTCTAGTCATCCTACACTCATCTCACTGTCAGTGGTGAGATGATGAACAAGCACTGAAAGTATACATCATATCCATCCTCTTAATTTAGATCCTTTCATGAAGCAGAATGCCTGTCTCCTCTTGCACAACTTAAATGGAAAGAATTCCTACGTTGTAAGAGCTTGAATTACGCAAGCTAGTGGTGTGAATGAACCTCACATCAGCTAGAGCTCTGATGTGGATCAGACCTGCTACCTTCCTGAGGCAAACACCTGAAAATACAATTTTTATTTTTCCTTTAAAACTAGTTTTTATGAGAACTGAATCTAAGACATCAGCCTTTAATAAAAAGCAGAAGTAGAACAAAATAAAACACATTTTTAAAATAACTCCTGCCTGCCATTTCTTTGCACACAAGAAGTCATTATCTTCAGGTTCTTCTTCAGAACATGAACCCTTGGGTGACTTTTCATTTTGCAACAAACTCAGCACAGACCCAGCTAGGATCCCCAGGTGTTATATATATTTTATTTCTTTTCCTCCCCATCTTTTGGTGAGGCTACAAAAGTAGCCCTGCTCATCTTATCAGTCTCTTCTGTACTGAAAAGTTTGGGAGTCTTTTTGATTTTTATTAGTCCACCTCTCACACCAGCTCAGTTGCTCTCTCTTTGGTTTGACACACCTACTGCTCTGGAAATCTCTCACAGTTCCTTCTCTGAAACAATCTGAGAAATCAATCCTCCTTCCAAAGGCTTCCAATCAAATTGACACCACAGCAGCTGGGCAAGGTGAATAGCAGGCCTATGGTAGTGACTCAGATGCTGCCTTTGAAAGGAACACAACACCGGGAAGCTGTGATCAGTAAATAAATCAAAACTTATTTTGTCATCACAAGTGTCATGTCATGATGGAATCTAGACCCTGCTTGGAAAGATCTTGAAAAGGAGTCATACAGAATCACTGCTTTAAGCAGACGAATATTTTTTACATGATTAAGGTTTCTGCCTAGAAAAAAAAAATGCCTTTCCTATGGACTGCACATGAAATAAAACAAGTTACTAACATTTATATATTTGTATGTATTTATAGTCACAGATAATACTTGCAAATAATAAATCCAAGATTACTATCTGAAATAACTTGCAGACACCTGAAATATCTTGCTCTGAACTTAGGAAAGAAAATGTTTAATATAGTTGTTGTTGTTCCTTTTATTATTTTCCTCAAAAGACACTTGCATAAAGAACTACTAGAAAGGCAACATACCCTGTTCCTCTTGTCTTTTAAGCACTATGCTCATCAGAGAAAGCCATATGAACTTTCAAAGAAACAGAAGCCTGGTCTTTATCCCAGGGAGCACATGGCAGAGATATGATTTTAGATGATGTTTCAACAGTACCTCTTAGAATTTAACAGCAAGAGCAACATTTTCCAACAGTGAGAAACTGAATCAGACTCTTCATTTATTGCTTAAGCCAGCTCACAATAACAAGCAAGTGTTGGGGCTGTTATTTTTTTAACATCAGTGTGATAAGCAAATTTCTAGTAAATACACTATAAGAAAAAGAAATGCTAATCCACAGAGCACTTAAACCAATAATATTCCTTTTATTTCCCACTGCCAGCAGGAGTTGCTGTTCTTGTACTCTCTCACACTCACTTCCCAAACAAAGTTCATCTGCTTTCACTTCTAGTCAGGCACTAGAATCACACCATACAATGTGCAGAATGTTCTACGTGTTGTGCAGCTGAGTGCTCTCAAGATGGTATCAATTTATGGAAAAACTTTTTAAAGGTCAGGCCACTGTGAGACATCTAAAAGTTTAGAAGGCCCAACTTCCACTCATGGCTTTCAAAATTTTATCCTTACTGTTTATTACCTTTTGTAAATTATTCTTTAGATATGTAGCTATCCAAATGGATTAAGTACATTTGCTCTTCTGACATGAAGCTTTACTTATATCATATGGTCCCTACAATCTAGAAAGGACTGTGCCAATAATCCTTGAATTCACAGTGTAATGATTTGTTTTCCCTATGAGCTTCTGGGGGTCCTGGTGGACAGGGGGATGACTATGAGCCAACAATGCGCCCTTGAGCCAAGAAGGCCAATGGCATCCTGGGATGCATTAGGAGAAGTGTGGCCAGCAGGGCAAGGGAGGTTCTCCTACCCCTCTACTCTGCACTGGTGAGACCCCACCTCGAGTACTGTGTCCAGTTTTGGACACCCCAGTTCAGAAAAAATAGAGA
>JAOEGS010020577.1:116237-127273 GCA_025447755.1 Corythornis vintsioides
TATTAATAAAAAAAAAAAAAAAAAAAAAAAAAAAAAAAAAAAAAAAAAAAGAGGGTAGGGTTTTTGTTTGTTTGTTTTGTTTTATAATATGCAGTAACTTGTGGTTTTTTTCAAAACAAACAATTATTATAATTGAGTTAACCTACCACATTATCACGTAAGAGAATCACTATGTAATGGGATGGATGCTCTGAGAAAGATTAGTAATATGCATATAACATAGGAAATCACCTGTCTATAATTTAAAACATTGTATTCTTCATGAAACTGTTGACTTCAGTGACATAGAAATGGAGAACAAGAGTCTATTAAAAGCTCAAAACACTCAGCTGATGTTTGAAAGTGATTGGAACAGCTTCGAAATGCTGAGCAGTTTTAACATTGTTGGATTTACAGTTCTGAAGAGACAATCAAACTTCTAATTGAAGCAGTGACAAATACTTTTCCTTTACCCAAACATTAGGCAGCCATGGGAAGAACATTTTTTTTTATAACTTCCACACATTTTAGTAGAATGATTACCACCTGAATACCTTACCTTGCTCTTTTAGAATCCTTCTTGTGTTTATGTTTCAAGCCTTTCATCAAGAGGCAGATTTGTTCCATTACACAAATGTGTGCAAAAAAAAAAAAAATAAATTAGCAAGAAAAGACAAAATCTAAACTGGGAAAAGAATCTAAACCTTTTCAGCACAGTGGTGTAACCAGAACTATAAACTGTTTCTCATAAATATAATTTTGATTATGATAGGTGTTTTACAGATTTGTATTACATATGACTCATAGTAGAACTATTAAATCCTGTTCTCCAGCAATAGAGGTTTTTTTTCTTGTTTTAGTAGAAAAAAAGTAACTTTGTGTTTGAACTCTGAAAATAAATGAATTCCAATTGAGTTTCAGAAGTATTAAACAGTAACAAATTCAATTGACATTACTAAGAACTGTGGGAACTTGGCTTATTTAGTGGCTGAAATATCTCAGCATGGACAGCTAGAACATGTATATAAAAAAATATCTTGAAGGACCTAAGTTTCAAGTGACTTTGATTATAAAGTAACAAACCTAGGAATCTGAGCAACAAGTTCTCTGCCTCCATGCAGGCTTTTCACCCATTGCCTTAAAACCACATAAATTGTATTAGTTTTCTGAAATAAATAATTCTATCCAGAATACATCTTCTCAAATTGGGTTAGCAGGATAATCCAGATTATTCTGGATTCAAGTACCTTTTCTATTCACATCCAGTTATAGGGAATTTCGTATTAGATAACAATTAAATGTTCACTGGGACTAAATCCACTTCCTTTTAATACAGCCATATATTTGAATAACAAGTTTCTTATTGCTGTAAAAGTTAAGTTTCATTAATTGTTAACATTTCTTTTTTATTTTGTAGAGGTCTTTCACAAAGGCAGAGTTGTCTACAGTGATCATGACTTCATATGAAAGAACATCATTGTCAGTCACACAACTGAAATAAACCATTTAATACCAGAATTTCCATTGACATGCAAATTTAACAAGATTCCAAAAAACAACAAAGACAAAAAATAGATGTATATAGGGAAAAGAAACAAGGTAAACAATTAAGTGATAAAGCAGTATTGTCTATTATACAGTCACACACTCAGTGTATATCCATTCAGAAACAATGAAGAATTCAAATAGAAACGGAATGTTCTTCAGATCATACACTATAATATCCAGTGTTTCCAGAGTTATTGCTAATTCACAATCAAATAATCAAGAGCCAAGATTCAGTCATGCTGTTTACCACAGGTGAAGAATTTACTTCTAAGACAATAAGCAGAATCATGATGAACAGTGAGGTATCCCAAACCATAATTTTGTCTGTTATATGCATGTATTTTCTATCATTATGGAGGATATTTATGTATTATACTTGTTATATCATCATTGGGGTTGAAAATACATTGTCATAAAAACATGACTAATATTTTCAAGGGCACAGAAATGGTCCACACATAGAAAAAAAAGAATTTAGTCATTCCAATGTATTATTCCTGATGTATTATTGATCATATGGTCGAGTAATTCCATTGTTTCTAGCTCTTATTGCAGTAGAGTGAATAACAAGGACAAGCTTGTGAACGAAGACCTCTTTTACTGTATGCAGTTTGTTCTTTTTTGATGTAAAGCTAAGTGAAGATGTTTCTAATTACTATTCTCCACTGATGTGAGGACTAATAGAATTACAATAATGAGCTTTCAGTAGTAGTGAAACTCAGATTTGAAATCAACATTACTCTTTTAAGGGTCTACACAGACACTTGGAGGTAAATAGAATGACTCCTTCTCAAATTAAGAGAATATTCAGTATTAGAAAAAGGTGATCAGCCTTTCTCCTAATACATTACAAATCTGAATGTGACCCTCAAGTAAAGCCAGTGCAACAGAGGTTAGGAGGAGAGGAAGGCTTTCTTCAGCAATTGCAAGAGGATCCTTGGAAATTGGGTTAATATGCTTTTTTCCACTTGAGAAATTCTTCCAAGTTTACTTCTTACCTGCAGACTTATATGTGGCATATTTTCTGCTAGTAATTAAATGAGCTGCATTTCACTCAGTGTAATTTTATCCCCGTGGTTGAATAGTTAGTAATGCACTTTACTAGACGAGATATCTGACCACAGGCTTTTGCCATGTAGATTTAACATCCTTGAGGTCGTGGTTCACTGTATTAGGTAATTTCAAGCAAGACACTTTCACTTACTCTTCTGGTCTGAATGTTTCCCCTTACAGCTTCTATTTCCTCTTCTTTACTCATCCTCGGGTTCCTGCCACTTAAAAGCTTTTACAGGTTTATCTCTGAGGATCTGCATTACACCGCCTGTGTAAGAAATGCATTTCTAGAGCTGACCTATAACTGTTGTTACTTAAGCAGAGTATAAGGCAAGGGTCTTAGTCTTTTTTACTCTAAAACAGTTCTGATTAATTTTTTTGAGTGTGGAATAGCATCAGTTTTATGTGACACTGTGTGCTCTCTGACAGATGGATAAAATAAACAACTGCTGTATACTCCAAAAGAGGAAAATTTCCTGAGTAGGTTACAGCAGTGAAAGCAACAGCAGAGGAAACCAACCTGGCAAAATGATAGCCTACAAAAGCCCATCAAAACACTCCATTTCAGAAATCTATTTTCCCAAATCTAAACCTTGGTTTGCAATGAAGCTGACAAAGCTGAGTTGTAGTTTTAAAATCTGAATGCCTTGGAAACAAACAACAATCCCCCCTCTGCATCTCAACAGATTATTTTCAGTCATTAACCTCCACTAGAGAAATTACTACAATGTTTATGAATATGACTGTAAACCCAGAATAATTGATGTCTGTGATATAACACTACCATCCCCATTTGATACAATAAACAGAATCCTCAATAAACTATTTCAATTAATATTAAACAATAAAGAGATTGCATGTCTGATAGAATATATGAGAAAAAATGAATGAGGCTACGTTTTGAAGGACTCAATAATCAGTGCAAGAAATAACAAAAAAAAATAACAAAGAAACCAAATTTAATCATTCTGTGTAACTTCACTTTAAAGAAAAAATCCATCCTCTTGCCAACAGAAATTTACACATTTTGCTAAGCAGATTTATTTCTCACATGGAAAGAAATCTTATGGGGTCAAGATCTCACACAGTCTGGGAGGTGCAGTTCATCAACTTCAAGACTACAGATTACACTTATCACAGGTTTATTTCTAGGGAATGATTTTACAAGAAGGACAAAAGCTGTTTTTGACAGAGCATCCAATTTGATGAGGACAGGCTGAGAGAGTTGAGGCTGTTCACCCTGGAGAAGAGAAGGCTCTGGGGATACCTGATAGTGGCCTTTCAGTATTTAAAGGAGACCTACAGGAAAGATGGGAAGGGGCTTTTGCAAGGGCGTGTAGTGACAGGACAGAGTTGTGATTTCAAAGTGAAAAATGGTCTATTTTTATTCAATATAAGGAAGAAATTCTTTACTGGGAGGGTAGTGACACTGTGGAACAGGTTGCCCAGTGAAGCTGTGGATATCCTCTCCTTGGAAATGATCAGCTCCAGGCTGGAGATTTGAGCAACCTGGTCTACTGGGATGTATCTGTGCCCATGGCAGGGGGTTTGAAATTAGATTTCTAAGGTTCCTTCCAACACAAGCCATTCTGTGATTCTATGAAAACGCAAAATATTTTCTTTTATTATTTTAATTACATTGGTGAGTCACTTGAAGGACAAAACTGCACATATGCAAAGTTAACTGAACATGAAGAATAAGTTTGGCAAGACTGAAATAGACAATAGCCAAGAGAACCGTTGGTGTTCATATTGCAAATGTTGCTGGAAAATACTTATAATTTTGATATATTGAAGTTTGAAGATACTTCCTCATGCTTTATAGATCCTATACACACAAATCTGTAATGAAAACTAAGTGGAATAGCTGCTAAGTGCTAAGAGAAATTAGTACTGGATCACAAGTCTGTCATAAACATTATACTCATAGGTCTTCTGCCTTCACTTTTTCCTTACAGCTTTTGCCTTATGTTTCATTTGAAATGGAGTACTTTGCCTAACACGTGCAGTGATGTTCAGAAGGAGATGTCTCCATATTTATATAAAATATTGACTTAATCTATTTTAATTTAGACAATGACATGACAAGATTGCTCCAAATTTAGCATATTTAATTTTTTCATTTTCATCTGTGAAATAGAAGCATATTAGCATGCAGTGCCAAGAAGAACTTCAGTTCAACTCAGCTTCAGCTTTGTTCTTGAACTTGGAAAGATTTGCACTGATGTAGATGAGCTGAGTGCAAGAAAAGAAATGAGGGGAATATGAAGCAAATGCATTGTTACATTTACAAGAAAATCCACATCTTTTTATATGACTGCTGTATCTTGAAATAATGAATATCAGGCTTCCTGATCCTCAGTTAAGCAACTGATTAAGTTTAAACTGTCCAGGTGCAAATATAACCAACAGTGGTGCAAGATGAGGAAGGAAAAACTTTCCTAACAGTTCATCTGTGTCCAGTTCCAACCTGGTCTCCAAACAGCATAATGTGTCTCTTCCTTCCACTTACCTTGCAGAGAACAGACTGAAAATGAACATGGTGTTTCAAAGACTCCAGTCAAACAAACAGGTCTTTACAACCAACATGCATATTAGAGGGTCATACTTTGTCCACAGTATGAAAATACACATAAAATTAATTTTTAAGACAGTCTGATCATACAGTGAAAAAAATAAACATCAAAACTTCTTTCCTCTATGTTGAAAGTAGTCTGAAAACTTGGGTTTGATAATATGAAACCTATAATATTATTAGGAATATTAACTTTTTTAACATAATGTCCTCCAATATTTTCTTGCGCAGTTGTTCTAACCATTTATCTGTTTGTTTCAATGCCATAGCCCTATAAAATCACTTAGAAGTTCTGTGGTATTTCTCTGAATCTCCATAAATTGCACTTACAGAACTTTCCACTACAACATGATTGTCATGTAAGGATATAACCCAAGTAAATCTAATGCCATCTTACTACCATTTTCAGTGTGTCCATCTTGAGCAACCTGGTCTAGTGGAACATGTCCCTGACATAGTAGCGGCTTGAAACAAGATGATCTTTAAGGTCCCTTCCAATCCAAATAATTCTATGATTTTTACTTATAAATACCTCTGAAGTTTTGACATCCTTATAAGAAAACTGTGTGGCAGGTACTCCAAGGTGGTTGATGAAGTAATCTGAATCTCCCTGTATCTGTACAGAACTCACATTGGATCCTGGACACCTAGTCTTTTCCACACAGTTGGCGCTCTGGCTCTGAAAAACAAACACAAATCAAAATTATACTTATTTACAACCAGACTCTTAAGAACTTGTATCATTATCTTCTTTACACAGTATATGGATTGAGGAATTTTAAGAGGCTGGAATTTACACTGGTGCAAACAGATATGAGCTGATTACTCATAGCAGTGAGTGAGTCTACAAACCTTTCACCCTCTATTGATATATACTGCAGTCTTCAAGATCGAGCATGGAACAGAATGAAGAGTGTGATGCAACATTGCTGAATCTTTCAAAGGACAATATAAGTCATGTCTAATTGCAATGGTAGCAGAGGCAAGAGAAGACACGTGAAATGTCACGTATGGGGCAGGAGACCAGAAGTCATTATGGTGCCTTTACGATGCACTCTCTGAGACTTTTAATGTCTACTAAGGAATCAATTCTTCATTCAGCTAAATAGCATGTTTTCTAACAGCAAACTGAGGAATTAGATTATTATATTCACAGATTCACAGATATTAGGGGTTGGAAGGGACCTAGAAGGAAGGGATCTAGTCCAACCCCCCTGCCTGAGCAGGATCACCTAGACCAAGTCACCCAGGAATGCATCCAGGTGGATATTCAAGATATCTATTGTCTATGAAATGCTGGCAATGTAAAGAGTTCGCTGCAGTTGCAGAGTGGGGGTTAATAGAAAAATTAAAGATACATAAATACACATTTTCTGGGAAAAATGCTTAAAACTATTCTCTTTAGTGACATGCTTATATTTCTTTTACATATGTATTTAATGGTGAAATCTTAGCAGCAGAACTGTAATAAATATAAGACAACAACAGAAAATCAAGCCCAAAACTGAGTGCTACCTACTAGTATAGCATTCAAATACATCAGGTAATTAAACATTTAATAAACAGCAGGCATAAAGTCTTTCAACACCTATGATAGCTAATAAGCTACTTAGGTTTCTTTTTTAGAATGTTAGGAAGTTGAAGTACTAGAGATTATTTACATGTAGCTAACAGTTTATATAGTTTATATAACACCTTCCTTAGATCTATCTACTAAGCTACTAGCTTGCTTCAAGAAAAGTGAGATTATTTTTCCTTTAATACTAAAATACACCAGATTCTGTATATTAAAGTTCCTAAGGTTAGCAGCAAAACATGAGTTAAAGACAATTTTTATTATTCTTCTATTTTAAAATTAGCATAATTATTGCCTCACAGTTTCACTTCAGTGCTGTGAAGGATGCAATTACATATTACCCAGTATAAGTAAGGGTTGCAGATTCTCATGGGAAAATATTTTAAAATACCTTCAAGAAATAGCTTCCTTTTTTAAGTATTTTTGAAAAGCAGCTCTCTCTGTCAAACACTTCTGCTCCCACCACTCTTACATACATTTACAGTTGTGCTAGGTCCGTCCAAAAAGACAGTCACAGTCAAAACAGGAACAACAGATCCCTGCTGTATGTGCAGAGGGATCTCTCTGAGAGGCCTGATCATAGTAAAGCTCTTCAAGGCTAATGCTACTTGCATCTATTCAGGGTAAGAATGTATGTAACTGTCATGACTAGTTAATTTTTGACAAGGTAACAAATAGAAGAGATACCTTGAAGCATGGTAAGGACCATCAAAGTCTTCATATATACCTTACAGATAAAATAAACAGGGAAATTAATGTGCCTTTTTTTGTTTTTCCTTCTCAATCTAAAACTACACCTTTCATTCTATTAAGTACACATTAACCTTTCATGTTCTACAATGCATTAATATCTAGAATTTGTTATGGGATTTTTAGAAATGGAATAAAGTAAGCTGTTGACTGGAGGTACAGGTGTGGGCTTGGAATTTACACCTGAAATTCCCAATTGCAGAGGGAGTAATAGAGGGTAACAGAAAAAAACCCAAGAGGTTTCATGCAATGAATAACATTTCACCTAGCAAAAAATGCCATAAATTTTTAATCTGTGATAATTCAACCCACATAACTGTAAAAATAAAGTTTGAAGACATTTTCCATTAGTGTCATCTTGCTATACCCCAAAACTGCTGGCTATGTATCAAGAACATTAGAAAGCTGGATCATTATTGTCATCTATTAAGCAGATCACAACAACAACAACAAAAATCAGAAACAAGAAACCAAAACAAACTAACTAATCAAACAAAAACTCAAACAAACAAAACCTAAACAAAACAAACTACCATAAACAAAACCCAACTAAACAAAAAAACCCAAACAGCAATCAAGCTTATGCATACTTGATATACTAAGGCCTGGGTAAAAGGCCCAGGTCAAAGGCTAACCTCTAGATGAACCTCATAATGTTATATTTTATAATCAATAATCAAACCTCATTTTGCTTAACTAACCACAAAAAAAAAATGTTTATGTTAGGACTTTGATATAATGCTTATGTTGCAACAATTAGTGCTTTTCAATAGATACGTAGTTAGAATGAAAATAGATGGTGAAACCAGACATCCAGCATTTTGAAAAATCAGACGTCATGGTTAAAGCTAAAACAGATAATGAAACAGACATCTAAAGATCAGAACTTGTTGAGAAATATGTGGTGAAAGACAAAAAAAGATAGGAAAACTCCCTTCAGTCTCACCCCAGGCCCTGTCCAGGATGTGAGAGACACTCAATAGATAAGACACCAGATGTTTCCACATTGTCGCTAATCTGTCAGTTGCTGGAAGAGGAGAGAGAGCGAGGCAGAGACGATTTTCTTCACCAAGATGCCAAGAAGCCTTTATTTATTTATTAATCTACAGCTCTTTTTATACCCTTTTAACTTCAGGGCAATTGGACAAGAAGCCAGCCACCCCCTAGGGTGATTGGCTGGGGTACCACAACACCCATAGTCAAAACATCTTTCTACTGTTTTACAAACAGCCGCCACTAAAGTCACAGCTGGTGGGAATCTTTATGATCCTACAGGAAGGAAAATTCCACACAGTAGTATTTTAGCATTCACACCACATAAAGAAAAATGCAAGTCATTCTGACTTGGTGAATTTAGCAGTAGAGTATTATAAAAGCTGAACCCTCTAGCAGCAACTCTGGAGACCTTGCCTATGAGTGGATACACTGTGTAGGATGTCTCAGTTGCTGGGACAGGTTCTCCAGATCCTCGCTGCAACCTTAGCTCCCCAGCAGCTGCAGGTCTGCATGATGGTAATATATTAACAGGACAATTGGTGACGTATCTTTCTTGATGGTTATAGCTTTCTTTGAGTAGTAATGATTAGGTCATAGGCTGGACCTGATGATCTCGGAGGTCTATTCCAGCCATAACAGATGGCAATCACAGATTCTGTCATTCTGTGATTAGGTGCACTACCTTGCTTATTGTCCCCGCTGCTTACAATAGAGTATAATAAGCTTATCTTTTTGTAAAGAAGTGCCTTATTTCATTTCCGTATTATTTTGAGATAAACAGTAATATAAGCTTGTCTTTTCATTGGTGCCTGTGTGCTTTCTGTTGACCCTGTCAATTGGCAAAACAATACTGCAGGGACACAGCTAATTAGGAAAAGTATTTTAATATTGTTCCCCTTTCTGTGTTGTTTCTAAAAGGTGGAGATGATGGCAGAGCCAGTAAACTGTGAATATACACCAAACCCAGTTCTGTCAGTATACCAGGAACTGAAAAAAATACCTGCCTTTTCCAGAAAAACAAATCTGATTTTAACCATCACTCTGTCCCTCAAAAAACACTGTACTATATTCCATTTTAACTATTCAAAAGGCTCTGTAATTTTTTTCTTAACTATAGCAATTTTTTTTTTTTTTTTTAATGTGTGAAAGTTTACCTATGAGACATTTACAATGCATTTTTAAATGGTTAAGAGTACAATGAGATGTGGCAGTTTGTGGTTTTTACTTCACTATCCTTCGCAGTACAGGATTTATATTTTATGATGGCAATGTTCAATTCAATAGTTCCAGCATCTTTAAACTGCTTTGTTCAACTTTCAGTGTTCTGACACACAACCCCCTGATAAGACTAGTTCAACAATAAATATTTAACACTGCACTAATATGGGAGAATGCTTTATGAGCGGGATACTGTTTTGTTCCAATTTATTTTTATTGTAATGCAGACTCTACAACATCAGCATTCTTCAAATATTTTGTAATGACTTTAAACTTCATGTAGTGTGTTTTGCATGCATTAAACAAATGAAATGTTTCCCAAAATTAATAGACTTCAAGATAAAGGACATCAGTGTTCTAAAATGAATAAAACTTTCCCATCAATGAAGTATTGTTAAACTAAAGGGCAAGCTTTTAACCTAGTAAAACCCAAGAACAGCAGCCCACTGTGCAGCATGCCACATATTTCACATACAAAACAAATCAAAGCAAACAAGATGTTGAAGGAATCAGCAAAGCAAGCCTTCCACCCATTACAGTTAAAAAAAACCCAAACAAAAAAACCAAAAACCAAACAATTTCCCAGATGCATCCAAAAAAAAAAAAACCAAACAATTATCCCAGATGATAGTCTTAGCATGCAGAAAAGTCATGGCAGGCATGGGAATCATGGGAGGTGGGATGGGAGTAATTAGGTGGTAGGGCATTTTAAGCTATCTGCTTGCCTAAATACAGGTGTCTTATGCCATTTGAGATGATATGGGGCTTTCATGAGGACTTAAAGCAAGACATGGGAAAGCTGTATTTTACTGGATCAGTATCTTTAGGAAGGAAGAATCTCAAACCTGACCTGGGATTAAACTTTTTTGTTTACATGACTAAATGGAGTTCTTTCATTTATACAGATTTGCTTGTCAATGTACAAGCAATTGAGCAATGTTATTTGTTGTTTTGCAGGTATAAGTAACAACAATCAAGTCTAACATTAATTGTAATTACAGTATTAAACCCAAAATCTAAACACACAACTGAAGCAAAAATCTACAAATACCTATTTATAGAACTATTACCCCCAAATACTGGCTATGTTAGCATCTGATGCTCTCATTTCCTTCCCTCCTCATCTGTCTAGGTAGCAGGACCATACTATATCTTTGTTTAACCTTTACTAAATTGTTTCTGACACAGAAATTAATTCAAAATCCACTTAGTTCATCACCTTGAAATATTATGAAACACTCTCCTACAATGCAGCAGAGTCTGACTGGAGGCCTGTGACTAGTGGAGTCCCCCAAGGGTCAGTGCTGGGTCCAATATTATTCAATATATTCATCAATGACC
>JAOEGS010020577.1:142136-155986 GCA_025447755.1 Corythornis vintsioides
CTAGGTGATCCTGCTCGGGCCGGGGGGTTGGACTAGATGATCTTCTAGGTCCCTTCCAACCCCTAATATCTATGAATCTATGAATGCCTAGGAAAAAAAACAGTGAAACTTTTCAGTAATTTGTTTTATTTAGAAAATTTAAACTATCCAGAGCTGTCAATCTAGCATCTCTGCTAAGAACCAGAAGTTTCTTTCAAGCTCCCTACATGAAAGGTTATCTATCATTAAGAAAAAAAGCCTATTACCACACACAAAAAGAAAAAAAAAAAAAAAGAAAAAAAAAAAAAAAAAGAAACCAGTCCTGTTGGGAAATAACTAGAAGTAATAAGTTGAAATTAAGCAAATGAAGATTTAGACAGAATTTAAGTCAACTTTTCTAATACTGTCATCTGGATAATGTCTTGCAGAAAAAAATACCCAAACAACAAACCACAACCAAACAATTCTATTACAAGTACAGATTATTACTTTACACAGTTTTAATTATATTAGACAATAAAAGCCTAGAACTAAAATACATTCTGCAGCAGGTAAAGAATTACTAAAATCGCCCTTGCTCCAGCACTGCATTTAAAGGTAACAAAATGTCCAGATTTCTTCAGTCTTATCTACAATGGCTATCAAAGCTGACATTTACGTTTCAAACCAAAAAAACCCTGCTGAATGTATATATTATTTTTGCTTTTAATAGAACTTAATTTCATAAAGCACTGTTAGCAGACATGAAGTACTTGCTGAAAGTTGAAAATCAAATCCACTATTAAATGAAAATTTACTTTTCACACTAGAGAAGCATCTTAATTAATTTAATAGAGCTAGCAATGAAGTATTGTCTATATTAAAAGGATTCTTTTTATGTAGTTATGAACTCCCAAGATAGGATTTCAGAGCATATGTTTCTGATTCTCAAGGGTTTTTTTTGCACACAAACATAAAAAGTAACACCAGCAATCAATTACAACACTGAAAGTAAAATAGGTGAAGACTGAAAATTCATGGGGATGTTATAATCATATAATGATGCTTGTTATATGGAATACAACAAGCAATTAAAATAATATCTTAATGTTGTGTCCTTCTTTACAACTTACTGATATATGAGGCTTGGAGATCCATTATTAAATGCTGAGAGCAAAAGAAAATAAAAAAGAAATACATAGAAGCTGAAAGAAAAGAATCAATGCAGACATTAATGTACATCAAAAAAAAAAAAAAATCAAGAGAATAATAGTGCCAAGAATCTATACAGTAGTTTATCTTCAGTTCTACTCAAAAAGATAAAACAGCTTTTTGTCAATAACACCTCTTTTAAATGTAGAGATGTTTTATGCCTTTTCCTTCATTGATAGAAGCATATACTGATAAACAGAACAACACTGCATACAGTTGTGTTTAATGCTCAGATCATTGATTGATAGGTTTAAATGGCTCATCTCCTGAGGCGAAAGGATCAGTAAGTTTTCTTGGGTTCAGCAATAACAGCAGACCTGGAGTCTGATCAGCAGTGGTCATACAGTCAGTTCAAAGAAAAGAACAACTAATTTGTTTCATAATAAGTCTTTACATGTGAAATGTTAATTACAGAAGAAAATCATTAATGGCCTTATTTACAGAGAATAAATGCTAGCAACAAACAATTTACCAGTGACAATCCTCCAACAAATGGTGATTCACTAATGGAGCAAGCAAATTAACAATAATTTTCCTTACAAAATAATAGTAGGCAAAAATATAACTCGGTGGGATTTCCCTTTTGTTAATGTAGACACTAATTACCATAGCTATATAAAAAAGATTTGAATTAAATATGTTAAGGTCTCAGAATTGTTTGAATTCCTCTTTGCTTAAATTAATCCAAATATTTAAATTAGCTTCTTCATGTAATTTGGTGTTTCAACAAGAATCCCACTGACAGGCACATAAAATTTTTATTTGCAGACTGCTTATGTAGCTCCCTTTTGAAACCTGCAACTAGAATAAAGATGTAATCCCTTTATATAAAACATCTTTAAGAAGTCACGGTCCCTGTTAATTAGTCAAGCACTTATCATATACTCTAAGTGACCATGAGAGTTGACAACTCATCAGGGTTCTAAGCTTTCTTTTTATTGGTAAGGCTAGAATATTCATACAACCTGTATTTCAGCTAAAACTTCTCTACTTTTTCCATAGTTTGCAAACATTAATGGAAAAAAAACCCACAACAAAAAAACAGTGTTTTGGAAGGTGAAATGAGTAGCAAGTCTCCAAAATTTTATTAAAAAGTCCCACATATTTACAGCATAGATGGAAAAAACTTATGTAAATTTGCCTGTCTCAGTTTGCCATTTCTCCAGTTCTTTAAGCTACAGCCATTGTAGCAAAATGTGGAGCACTCCATGATTTCTACTTAAGGTTCCTTTCATAGAATAAACTATATTTTTAATGTTTTCCCTAGAATCCTGTGTAGACATTTGTATCAAGTATTAACTGTCCCTAGGAAAACATTCTCTGTTGTACTAAGATGAAGTTCCCACAATGTTAGCTCAACAATGAGCATGGAACAAAATCCTGTATATAAATAGAAGAATATAATGCAAGTCAGTGAAAAAAATGCATGGCAGTCTCCTAACTGAGAGAATTAACTGAACCTAACTTCAGTGAATTACTCTTGCAAATTAAAATGACTCATCTCTCACTGGACTTTTTAAGCACTTCTTTGCAACTAGCACCTGTCACCAGGAATCTCATGTGTGGAGAATAGACTATGTATTGAGAATAGAATCACAAGCTCCAAAAAATTGCATCTTACCCCATTTGTACTATCATAATTTTGAGGTAATAGGTAACTACACTGTCTTCTTGTCAAGTGCTGGAAGAAATATCAATGTTGTTTACAAGTAGATCAGTCTTACAAAGAAAATCTTCTAGACACATGGGAAATTGTCACTACCCATGGGAACAAATGAAGATCTGTGATGGGCTTTTCTATTTCTATCAATACACTTGACATGAATTCAGAAATCCAGACAGCATTTGGAAGCAATAATTCCTACATATCTTTTTTATGTCACAAACTATGACAGTTGCATTAATTGCAAATAATATTATCCTACCAAAAAAAAAACCAAACCCAAACTACTTCACATATATTTTGTCCTTTTTCACTGTGGATTCAAGGAAAACATGCTGAATAGATACAATCTCAGTAATAAAGCCTTAGCCACTAATGAATCAGAGGTGAGATGGAGGGTGTTTACTGGCAGGAAAACCATGAAGTTCTAAATCATGTTTTACTCACTGGCATTTATTGGAATAAAAGAATAAAGTCTTAATGAATAGATGATTTTTTTTTTAAGTCTCTGCTGCACAGCTGCAGACAATTTACAGTTTTCAGATTACTGCCATGGATTACATTGTGAAGTCAAAGAAACAAAATGGAAAAAAAATAAATAGCTCAAGAATATAAATCAATAAATATATTCCTTTAAATGGCAAATACCTTTTTTAATGGATATAGGACTGCGAACACCAATATAGCAGCAAAAGGCTAGCAACCTATCAGAATAGTATTTTTTTTCAAATACAGTAGCTAAAATTTACAATAAAATTTTAATTGACATATCCGTAAAACCTGTAAACCCATATGTATGTAACATAATAAATAAAATTCCACAGAGATAAGTTGTTTGGTTTTTTTTTCTTCCTTGAAAAGAAATGATTTTTCATTGCACTTCTCACAATACTCACACAGAATAATCCAGAACCTTTCAGTGAGGAAATTAGCACCTAATCACTGGACAGGAGAAGTGGCTAAAACATTGCTAAGAAGCAATTTGACTGATTATCATTTTATTAACTTAGTTGGCCAAGAACTGTCAAGCAAGATCAGTCTTAAATTCCATTTAATTCAAGCTGCTACTTTGAGCATTATTTAGTATCAAATGCTTCCAAGTAAAGTCAAAGAAATAGACTATTTCTAATAGAAATATTAGAATAACCTAATGACAGATTTATTAGGAGATTTATGGAAAAAAAAAATCTAAAAAGCCTACCTAATGAAAGTGAAATTGAACTCCATTTTATGCACGCTACTTTAAACTGGTTTTGTCACTTAGTATGTACCTTATTATTTTAAATTTATTTTAAATATTAATAAATTCAGCAACCTCAGAAAGGTCAATAGTTTAAAGCCTATGTGCATTTACACCAGCGTAACTACAGTGCAGTCTGACTAGTTACAAAGGGAAAGCTGAGCGCTGAACCTTACATACTTACTTCAGACAGACTCTTTAGTCTCTTATTATAGTAATACTCTCCCTGTGTGTCTTATTACATTTGGTAAATATACAGGTTTAAATGCAAACTGAGAAACAGTCTGGAAAGATCAGATTAGGAAGAAAAAAAAATGCATTGTCTGCTGAAGAATAAAAAATATATTAATTTAAAGCTTCCAAAATGTGAAAAAGCTGAAGGGCATGTATAGTGAGACTTAGAATGAGCTGTTGAAAGAAGTAATTCTTTCCAACCTCTTAATACATTCTATATTTTTAAAAATAAAGTTTAATGTGCTTACTTCGTAAAAACAGTTCATGTGTATTTGTGAGGTTAAAATGCTTAAACAAAACTACCCACACCTACAGTTATCTAAAACCAAGTGTTATCAAGGGGGTTAACTGTGTAACCTCATAAACCACATATAAAAGAAAAACATTTGTTTCTAACCTCTGCTGCCAATTGCTGAAGAGAAGGGGATGCAACAGGGTGTAAAGTTGAGTTGCCTGTGACTGGATTATGGAGACTAACGTAAGCCACAACATTTCTCTGAAGAACTATCTTGAGATCCTACAATAGAAGCATAGAAATGGTTATTACTAAGTATCATTATAATTAAGACTTGTTTTGTTCTTTCAGCTCCTTCTAGGGAAAAACTGCTCCCTATGTTTTTGTCCTCTGTGATTTCCCTAAGTACTACTTAACTACTACTACTTACAATATGCTGTTAAAAACTTCAAAAGATATCTTAGTGTTATTTCTCTGCATAGTATAAGTCATAATTCCATTTCACACATCATCTCAACAAAATGCAAACAGGCCTGGGAGGAATTAAAAATGACTACTCTTGTAAGGCCCAAAATGAAAACATTACATACTGTGAAACAGCATCATGGCCTTTTAAACTTATGCCTGACAGAATACAAACTTCAAAAGCAATCATTATTAACAGTTAAAAGTACTCAAAATTTAGAGACTAAATTCAGATTTTAATTATATAACTTTTGCAGTGCTTTAATTTTTTAAATTTATTTTTTAGACTTCAAAAATAGTATGTACAAACTGTTTCAAGTATTATCTCTTTTTAAATAAGATCCCCTTGCCTTCTCAGTAATGAATTATTTTTTGCATGAAGTGGGTCTGTATTGAACAGAAGGGGTGTAACACAATTACATCTGATGTAAAGCTGACTTGATGTGGAACTAAACAAATTTTGCTTCCAACCTGGAGCTTTTCAATTTTATTTTTTCACCCCCTCTTGTTTTTGAAGAATAATCATGTTGGAAGTCTGAGACTTCAATGGGAGATAGCTGCTTCTCACACATGATAAAAAGCAATTATTTCTTCATTTTATTAACTGCTTTAATTCAGAAGCCACAAACCCCTCTTCTTGCTATTCCTTTAACTTACCAACTGAAGTCCACTGTAACCACACATAATTAAGAATGCTCTGATCGGTATTTTCTTTCAATAAACTGATTTCTAGTCTGTTGAAAGTACAAATCCAAGGAATTGTCTGTGTCAGGTCACATCTAACTCCTTATCACACATATGTGAGAAGTCCATCAGCACTAGCCATGGAGATACTAAAATGCTTATGTAATTAACATAAACCATAATGATTCTCTTAATTCAGCATTCTCTCGAGTTGTCACCTCACTGTCTATTAAAGATTATTAACTTTTGAGCCCTGAAGAAGGAGAAAAAGCCCTCTAAGTTACTGCTGTTCCCAAGTCTACTTTGAGGTTTTCCCCTCCATGAAATTCTAGCAATGCCCTCTTTTACCATCCCCTGCTGATTAGGGATGGAAATCAGCTCACAAAGATGCTCTTACATATAACTTCCACAGCTATGGAAACAACTTGCCATGTCATTATCACACATGCTCTGCTCTGTAGGAACTGCCTCTATAGATATTCTCACTGCATTTGCTGTGGAGGACATGAATGTACACAAACATGTCACAGACAGTTAACAAACCATAATTTCTATATGGCAATTGCATATGGTTTTCATTATTTCAACAACAAAAAAATTATTCTTACAATGAACCTTCTAAAATTATTTTTACCTCTGCCCATTCATATGAACCAATGTTCCCAAATGATGTTCCTCCCCATGAGCAAAAAACAATGGTCCGGTCAGGTCTCCAGCCCCTTTTAACTTTCAGCATCAAGGCTTGTATAAAAGCTGTGATGATAGCAGTGCTACTGGCCCATTCTTGTCCACCATAAGTATTCAAAGTGCTGTGATGACTACCAATGATTACGTACCTGTCTGAAATGTGAAAAAAAACACCCCAAAACAAAGAGACATTCAAGAGAATCTTATTTCTTCTGGATGTTAGCATTAAAGTTTTTTAAAGAACTAAAAGATGATCTGTATTAGCAGTCTGTAATATAATTAATACAACACAATGCTGTAATGTCATTAATACAACAAAATTCATGATCATATAACAAAACAATCATACTATATATATCTATATATACATAAAACTGTGAATGTTATTTAAAAATAGACTCGCAAATAAATGTCTGTACTTTCCTAATTTAATCCCTGTGCCTTTCTCTTTGTTGTTTGCTTATTACTCTCCATTCTTACAGAAGTAGTATATACCTTTTTTGTCACATAATCTAATAAAATTCCATGATCAACATCAGAGTGTTATGTAAAAACACAAATGAATAAGCAAGAAACTCTATCTTCAGTGCACATCAGTGTCCAAAAATGAAAACAAAAAGTGTGGTAGTACAATGAGAAACACAGAAAAAATACACAAAGTATTAGTACTCCCTCACCTGGAAGACTGTGTTCAGTGCTCACCACCCTAGCTCAAAAAAGACATTGCAGAAACAGCAGTTGAGAAGCTGGTAACCAGAACGGTTATATATCGGGACTTAGACTTCCTTGTAAGGAGACATTTGAAAAGACCTGGACTGCAGTTTTAGAGAGGAGACATGACAGAGGAATAGAGATAATGAATGATACAGAAACGGTAAGTCAGACCTAGCAACTTTGTTGAAACTGGAAGGAAGCATTTTATAAAGTGAAATGCAAGAAGTTTCAAACTGAAATAAAGAACATGCCTACAGTTATCTTTTTTTTTTTTTTCAGAGAAATTAAATGAAATCTTTGTCTCTGAAGTTGTAATACATAATCCAAATATTAACTCACAAGTGTAAAGAACCTTATTTTATTCCAAAAGGATGATGTGGCATGAAACAACATGGACTACTAGTGTGACTGACACATGTCAAGAAGTCTAAGCAGAGTTATGCTTCACGACTTATTAAAGTATTAGACTTTTCTGTGTTAGATGAATTAACAATTAAACCTCTTTGAAGGATTCCTTACTGGTTGTGTTCTGATAATTATTAAAGCCTCTTTCTGGTCCAGAGCAAGATTTTTAAAGGTGTTCTTTCTAGATTTCACCGTATTGATAGAGAACAGAATAGTTATCAAGTGAACCCAGATCCACACCAGTTTCTGGGTGTCATTTGGGTTCCAAAAAGTGCAAAAAGTTTTGGTTTTCTCCCTGTATCCAGTGGGATTAATTCTTCACTGATGTCAGTACACTGGAATTAGCAACACATAGGTGGTAAAATGTCCACATTTTCTAGTTTCTTAGAAAATTAAATATCTGTTCCACAGTACTTTTTCCAGTGACTGCGGCATAGAAATAATTTTAACTGAACACTAACATACTTCAATTATAAAAGCATTCTCTGTCAAACTAGACTTTTACCAGTTTTGTTCAATAAAACACTTGTCAATGATGCTTTATAAGGAATAAAAAATGCTTTGTAAACAAGGGATTTATGTACCTGTAACACAAAAATTTCAATCAACTGGCTTGGGGAGAGTCTATAGGTATGTAAATAAAAATTTATTTCTAAAAGCCAGATCCGGAAAATGAAAAGCTAAGTATACATAGTAACGTGTAACAAAATGCAATCTAAATCATGTAATTTTGCAACTTCTGTGTTGCATCATAAGACAATTATAGGCTGCACTGACAGTGAAAAACAATAGGTTCTTTAACTCACCTAATGTTAGGAACTGGGAAGAGAAATGAATGGCTTACAGGCTTTTAGGTCATTAGAGGAAGTGCCACTAACACAGAGTGATCAGAAAGGATCAATGCTTGCCTGGGATTACTATCTCTGTTCAATCTGTGAACAGTGTATGTGAAGGGGAATATACTATTCTAATATTATGTAAAACAGTATAGGACATTTTGATGGAGAAGAAAGCTACAAACAGCAACTCACTGTAGGAAATGCAGGGTAAAACATAATAGCTAGTGCCTCCTTTGAGATACTTCCAACACTGCACATCTCTCTCTCTTGAATAGAGGCAATACCCTGAAGCAAGTGACTATAGGGAAAGCATAGGAGAAAGGATAGTCATGCTTAGAGATGCAGCAGCTGTCCTTTCTCATATTCATTTGCTGAATCATGCTGTGAAAGAGATCACGCAGTAAGAAATAAGAGAAAGAAAGGACTAGAGATAGAGGAAAACAATTATCCATCAAATACTTCTGAAAGTGAAAAGATGGTGTAGCAATGAGCCGGACAACAGGGAATTCTCATAAAAAAGTGTGACTTCATTACTCCCTGCTTTTGTTATACATCCCATTTCCAAGCATGTCCAATAGATCTACAAAAATCAGTGGTTTGGTTTTTTTTCAGGTTTTAAAAAGTTACCAAGTATCCTGTTTCCTCTGCTTCTAAATGTTTTAATATCTTGGCTGTATTTCAGACACCCATTGTTACTTCTCAGATCAAATGTCAAATTAGATTGCTGTTACAGAGATGGCTTTGTCTGTGTATGGTAGGAGGCCTTTAAGTAAAAAAAAATATTTTGAAAAATCTATCCTTGGTGATGCTCTGCAGTCTTTCCTTAAGCACTAAATTTTGCTTTCTTTCTGCATTTCTGGGAACATAAAAGTGAATTAAATAATAACCTTTTTAGGTGCATGACATTTTTAGATCTATGAAACTAGTAAAACTCCATCAAAATGACAGAGAATTAATGCCATGAAAACAGCAAGTATTGAAATCAGTTCATAGGACATGGCTATAGTATAAGGTTTAACATAGATTCTGTACAAAATGTTATTCATGGTCCATTACATGATTAACATGATTACATTAGAAGCCATTTGCTTTGGACTTATTCAGCAAAATGATTACAGGACAAACCACTAGCATCTGGGTAGTGCTATCAACTTCACTTGATTATATATCCTTAAATTCTTCAAGTTAAGCATACCCTGACATATCTTTAAAAAGTAGCTTCTTATTAAGAATGCAATAATAAGATAAAATATTAAGGTATAGCAAAGATAAAGAATTTATTAAACAGAAACGGATGCCTTCTTTTTATGATTTGTCTTGCTTCTGTTGCACAATTCAAAAGACATTATGTCTAAACATGACAGTTTCTACCTTTCAAATTCCATGATAGTTATTTGCAAAACATTAGCAATAATAGACCAGTAACTTCAAATTCTTGAGGGAAATTAAATCCTTTATTGAAATCAACTTCACTCTGCTAATTGTTTTCTATACAGTTTAAAAAAATGTTCTGGTGGTGAAAAGTATAGCATTCAGCACACACTAAACTGAGTCAATAAAGTCTCCTCCACTTTCTTCATTCCATCATTTGAAATATGACTAGGCCACTTCCTAGGGAATTTGCAATCTTTCTTCTGACACTAATAAAAGACTATTAATCAAAGCAAATGTGATTCTGTTTTGATGATGCCATCTGTACATTAGGAATTAAGACTGACTCAACCATATTATGCACTATGTAAGTTACCAACAACTGCATTCACTCATGTTGCAAAAAACCTTCAACTTTTAGGCACATTCGTCTGCAGACAGATTAATCTTAAAATGATCTTCATCCCTACAATGTCCTAATTATTGTATTATGTACATACAGTATGAAAGGAGGGAAGGCACTTGTGGTTTATGTCATGGATGCAATTAGAATCTTTCTGTATAATTCTTAGACATACAGAACAGTAAATATTCATTGATTTCCATAAAACTAGGTTTGGACACGACTGTAACACAAATAAGGCTGTAGCAAATGTGATTAAGAACTTAGTCACAGACTTTTGTATACTATAATCACATTTGATATTAGATTCTTAACTAAGTCAGAGATCATGCTGCCCTACACCTTGTTTTCAGTGAGACATTTGAATTATGTATGGAGGTTCTTACTGATCTCAAAATTCTACTAACTACATATATATTAAAAAAATCTAAATATTTTCTAGATTTGAATAGATAGCTTGCATGTTAAATCAAATAATGCAATACAGCACATCCTAAAATTGAAACCATAGTTACGTTGTTATAAAATGTACACATAGTTACTTGTTATAAAATACTAATGCCTTCTATAGGCAACACATAACTATAATACTCCCTTGATCTCACTCTCTGTTTAACCCTTAAGTTCTGTTTTGTCATAAATCAAATTACAAAACTACTATAAAGGCTCTGTCCTTTCTCTGAATTAGTGCATTATCTGGCAAAACAGAATCCCAAGCCCAGCCATCATGAAACAAATAATTTATATAAATGATAAAGGGCTACCTACCAGGAAATACAGTTCCTTTTAAATATCCAATAACATTATAAATTGTCTTGTAAGTTGTGACTGACTGAATATTCAGGCTGATTATTTTTTTTCCTGTTAAAAGATTAAAAAAAAAGTAAACATTAAACTTGTTTATCCAGCCAAGACATCTACAAGCTCCAAATACAAATTCCTCCCACCCAAAAAAAACCCCAAACAACAAACAAACAAAAAGATAGTGATGAGGAAACAGAGATTAAGCTATTAAATATTACATTATTTTCTTAGTCCAATTTTAGCAGTGGGGTTCAAGGCTGGAATCAAAATAAAAGATCACTAAAATTCACCCAATAAATGCTGCCAGAATACAACAGAAAAAAATATAAATTCTAAAATGTAAGAAACTTGCTAGTATTACTATGTCAGTTGAGACTGTATCATGAGATAAAGCAAGAGAAAAGTGAATGTGTGAGTTACAATAGCTTAAAAAAATGAACTGTCCTTTGTTGAGAATTACTCTCACTCTCTCTGCCCTCCAGATGGGACGCACTATACCAGCTTAACTCCTGCAATGTGCATGCAATGAAAACAAAACAACTAACTACACAGAGGTGCAGATGCCTTTAAAATGTTTCGTTTGCATTATAATAAGACTGTATTAACATTCATTTCATCTGAAAGGTCATAACTTCTCTCTGAGAAAAGTGAAAATGTCTTAAACTGCTCTAACTTAAATGCTAGCAACTGTCTGACAATAAGCCCTGTGTCATCCTAGACCTTCAGGGAGGTTGGCTTACATCCACCTCATGACAGACCTGTGTTTAAAAGTGTCTTTGAGCCAGAATTTCTTTAACGTCCAGGTGTCACAGACTAAAATTAAAATATTGCGCAGGTCATTTTGCTCTTTATCTCCCAGACTAGTATCCTCCCACAGATATATTTCTAACAGTTTGCTTCTTTAGATATGCGGACTACATAAGTGAGGAGTTTACTGCAACATATAAAATAAACCCATACATCTTTAACACACTGTTTTTAAAGGTTCATTTGTTGGTGCTTCATCTTGTAATTTACTTTAAAATTCCCTTAAAATAAAATCCAATATATTTTTATTCACCAGTCTTCATTGATATTTGAAAAAAAAAAAAAAGCAAATCAATTGCTAGGACCTTTCTTTGTTTTAAAAAAGATGTACTAGCAATATTTATTCTAATTTTTACTCAGACAAAACCTTCTTGGTTGTCAATAGATTCACCCTTTATGCGACAACTCTTTTGCTAGAATGCAACAGCACAGTAAAGTGAAGCACATTTAATTAAAAATAAAGCACACCACACCATTTTGCAATTATCACAGCAAGTTAATTATTTCATCTGTCATGCATATGTTGGGGTTCGAGTCATAAATGACTTTGCCCTTCTGAAGTAAGTTACTCTAGGATTCAGTAACATGATGTGATGATGAATTGTGTTTGCTCTATAAATCTATACAAAATATCCTAGAAATAAAAAATTAAAAGGAATAATTAAAAAGTATTAATCCAAAGGGTTCCCAGTACTGTACCATATTATTTTTCAGGTTTTTTTAAAAATCAGTGTTGAAAACAGCTCCTGGCATCTGTGTCATTAAGCAATTTAAAGCTAATCTATTCAACAAAAGATACTTGTTGTTGTTGTTTCTCACCTCCAACCATTCTAGAGCTAATTTATTCTTCTTAAAAGAGATTTTCAAGCCAAAACTGATTTCCTTTCCTTTTCTAACCCTACAATGCTTTAGATATGATTCCTTAGGCCCCATTTCAGAGAAAAAGAAAGTAAATCCTTTTGAAGACAACTGTCTTTAACTTTTTTTCCTTAATCAACATCAGCTATCCAGTCTTCCACTGACAATAAAGAAATAGAAAATTAACTTCTGGCAAAACACATATTCTGGAATCAGATATTCAAGTTAATAGTCATGTTACACAGTAGTCAGCTTAAAGTGACTTGGACTTAAAGGCTTAATAAACCAGATGAAAAGGCTGAAAGCATTCTTTGGAATATACAGCGGAAGTGAAATTTAATCCCCTTTAAACAGTTCTGACAACAAACCTCTCTTCCTAATGCTATGTTTTAAAGGTCTTGACAGCTTTTTTTTTTTTTTTTTTCTTTTCTGTATTCTCTGGAAAACTATGAGATTAAAATTATTTGAAATACACTTTATGTAAATTTATGTAGGTAAAAAACTACTTCTGAAATATAAAAGTATCTATTGTCATAATATTATTTATTTACTGCCTGGAAATTTGCACTTTATCTCATACCAAATGACTACCTTCTTCTCTCACAATTAGATTGGTATCTTTAGAAATGTATGGTTATTTCTCACCCATTTCATTGCCAGTTTTATAATTTCAACAAGTGAACAGCCACTATGTGCAGTCTATAAAATGAGTTGTTTTCTTTCCTTTTTTTAGTACTTTTTATCTTCTCCCAACCTCATGCTCCCCTCTCCTAGAGGAATACAAGGTTGAGCCTGACTTTCACACATGTTGGTTAAATTATTGAGCCATGATCATACTAAATACCTATAATTAAACTGTATTCTCAACATTCCTTTGAATACTGGATTTTAAATAGCATCACTAGGGACTTTGAAAACTGAACTAATTTGATGAGAGTTTTGCTACTTATATATAAAAACTTCCCTAAATGCACATTTAACTCCAGTATAGAAGTACCAAGTACTAAATGAATAAATGCATTTCAATAACATGGTTCTTGGATCTTAAAGCCAGAAAATATTACACAAGATTGCAGAAACAGAGTACTCAGTTTTTAACACTAATGTAATTCCTGCTAAACTCAAGTTGAAACAAACCTGAACAAAAATACATCTGTTTGAAACTGCAATTAAAGAAAATATTTCATATATCATCAGGGAGGTTGTCAAAGGATGCAGGGATGCAACAAGGAAAGCTAAAGCTTCCCTTGAAATCAAGTTAGCAAGGGAGA
>JAOEGS010020577.1:168378-188067 GCA_025447755.1 Corythornis vintsioides
GGGCAGGGGGGTTGGACTAGATGATCTTCTAGGTCCCTTCCAACCCCTAATATCTATGAATCTATGAATCTATTAATGGGAAGAAGAGGACCATAGGTCCAAACTTAGAGTATATCTGGAGACATAGAAGATAAAAATATCAGCAAGGATAAGAAAAATAACTTGTAGAGAAAAAAATGGTACTTACAAACAGAAGAGCAGAACCTGAAGCAGATGCCCATAGTATAGAAGATGTAACAACCAGTTTCTTACTATGTCTTTATTTAGGTCTGTATGAATTATCCACTAGAATTACAGTGTGGAACATATGTCAGTTTTGAAGTAGTTTGCTTCACTAGCCATTGGTAGAAATATGGAGAAAAACATTGTCTCACTTTCATAAAAAAGATCCCAACAAAACAAAAAATAACCCTTAAAATTCTGCAATGAGGGATTTTAACGGCAGCCTCAGCTAAGGGCTTTGAAAGCAGCTTTACAGGCAATGAAGTATGAGATGATGAACTGTTCTGCCAATTACAGCAGCACCGTGGCAGCCTACATTTCAGGACACCCATTTCACAAATGGACAAGGGATGCTTGGAACCATGTACTGATCTGAGAGATGGGTGGGAAAGATGACTGTGCCTATAAAGGGTTTACCCACAGTTACAGGAAATGCAGAACTTGAAGGCAGTCAGGATGACACAGAAATAATTTACTGAGAGTACTCTGAAAGCATCTGAAAAACATTTTCAAGTTTTTCTTTGCACTGGTGATGGATAAAGGCACTTGCAAAACATTTTTAAAAGGAATTCCACGTTCTTATGATGTCAAAAAAGATTAGAAGAACAAAGATACCACACCACCTGTGACAACCTCCAAGGAGTTAACAGGACTATACAGTCATTGATACATACAAAAATACAGTACACCATAGAGATGTTGTTTTGTTTTACAAAGTATATTAACTATATTCTGTTCACATCTCATATTATTAATAGAGTGGACGTGAATCTGGGTATATTATCCAAAACAGTCTCCTTAAACAAATTGCTATTCAAAATTTCTGTTGTCCTTAAAAATAGAAGTAGAAATTATATAGCTGATAGGAGTAGAAAATTCACCTCTAGAACCCACTGCCATCTTTTTCCCCTCCCTGTCAAGGAAATGTGCTTAACCAATATGCAAGAGAAAAAAAAAAAAGTAACTCTGTCTCTTAATGCAAGCCACTCTTGTCTTTATTCCTACTTAAAGTACTTTAAAAATACTGCCACTCTTGATTCTTTTGAAGATAAATATAATAACAAGCAACACATTTATTTTGTAAAATCAAAACTGCTTTGACAAACTGACTCAAAACCATCACATTAATCCCCTTGTTCCCTTTTAAAAATATTTAATAAACTGGCAAGAATAAAAAAATAAGAACACAAACCTAAAAAACTTTCCACCAATTGGAATCCTCCTTTCCACTTATCTTGCTACAATGCCTAATCATTAAAATGACATAGAAGAGGCCAAAATAGAGCAAAATTACATAACACTTTTACATCAACTGACATGGAAATAATTTTTTCCTTTCAAACATATCCTGTAATTGTGTAACCACCGAGTCATAAAAAGGAAAGAACAATTCTTCCACACATTAAAAAGACCTAAAACATAATTTTTATGTTCTTGTAACAATGGAATGCAACAGGAGAGAAAGGACAAGGTAATTCTCAGTTGTGCCTGTATTAGCAAATGTTCATCTTGCTACTAAACTAAAAGAAACTTGCCACTGACAGACAGCACTTTGGGTCCTGTGACATACAAGCTACATCCATCTGTTTGACAGTGATGGTAGTCAAGAAGTTGACAAGTTGAACAAGACACGCCCCACCCCTTATAAATAAATAAATAGCCCTCAATATTTTAAAAATAAATTTATTTTTAAAAATTCAATAATAATAAATTTCAGTTTCTGCACAATTTGTTCTTTGCACACATGCTGAATTCAAACCAACATCTTCAAAACTTTGATATTTAATATTGGATCTTATTTAAGGTATTCTTAATACCAACTTATCTGCTTAGCATCTTCTACCTTCATTAAATTAAAAAACATAGGGAGTTCACACTATAAAGGGGTTAACGTGGAAATAATAAATGCTAAAAACATCGGAAACACCTGAAAACATTAGCCAGGTAAAAAACTGACTCAACCTGCTGTAAACATTACCCAAGTCTTAAATTGGACAAAAAAGTATTAAGGACTGAAAAGCTTAGTAAAATAATTCTTACTTAATTTAAAACTTTGCACTAAATTAGTGATTCCATAAAAGGATAAAATAATTCTACAACAATTTTATTAAGTGATATTTTGTATTTTTCTAAAATACGTCAAGGCAAAAATCAAAATGGAACTCAGCAAAACTGCTTGAAGTGATTGCTTTGATGTTTGGAACTACTGAATAATCCAAAATATTAAGTAACAGAGATATATTTGGACTTTTTTCTTTTTTTTTTTTTACATTTTCCTCTTAGAGTAAAACTATTTCATGAATCCGGTATCTGCAAGTCTATTTAAGATGTACCTATTTGCTGCTCCCAGAAAATATATGCCGCAAACCATTAACTATAGAATGTTCTTGCACTGGAATCTGGAGAGAAGTGTGTATGTACATGTGTGCATGTGGGGACACAAATCAAACTGATGTACTAAGCTTGACAGAGGTGGCTTTTAAAATTGAAATACTATAGAACATTTTGAATTCAAGTGCCAGACACATTATTGAATTTGGTATCAGTTTTATGGAAAAAATACACTTTAGTTTGTGTCTGAGAACTACTCGGGTCTGTCCCATCTGCCTACATACACTGGGTCAAGCACAGCCCTAGCTCAGGTTTACTTCCCTGACTGTTGTGCCACAGATGAATCTGGCCTGTTAAAATGGACACAGAAAACATCAATAGATATTTTTGAAAGCAAGAATCTTGAAGCCATCAAATTATATAAGAATTAGGTACGATGTGACATAAAACTTATTCCACACTTCATATTTTATAATATAGTTCACAGACACACATTTAGCCTTCAGCATAAGCACATTTGCTTCCATAATGCTTTTTACCTCCCCAGTAAGTAAATTATATTTATTTTTAAAAATAAAGTTATAACACTCAGATTTTATAACTGCCTTTTCCAATCTGCAGTGCCATATTTCAGCCAGACCTTACATGGTTTCTGATAGTTGGTTTCCTTTTCCTGTCTGGTAGAAGATTCAGTGAGAAAACTATCAATGATTATAATGCAACAGCTTTTGTATTGTGAGTGAGCATGCAGCTCTTCTCTAGTCTGGGGTTAGTTAGAAGTAATGGGTTGGTTATTACCTTTCCAATGTATTCCGAAGAAGATACAAGGATGAGAACAGGGAATAACTGATATAAGTCAGGTTTTTGTTGTTGTTGTTTTTACCAGCAGATCAAAAGATTTGTCTCTTCTGCAAAAAATGATCCAGATAGCCACCAAGCACAGGTATCCTGTTCAACAGTGGGACCATTAAGTCACATTTAGCAGGTAAGGTACAAAGCACCTCCTGAATGAATTATGTTTCCTGTTAAACAATTCAAGAAATTCTCTCTGGTCTCTCAGCTTGTTCCCTCATGAAATAAACCTTGGTTTTCTACACTCTTGATGGCCACTACAGACACAACAAACATGGAAATGGGACACTGATACATATCTTCTTCCCTTCATTGATAATTAGGGCTACAAATAGCAAAATAACTGTCTTGCTTTAGGTGAAATATGTTTGCAACAGCTATAATATACATCAGGTTACATATGTCATTGTTCTGGTTATGAACAAGCATGGAGTCCTGTTTACCCACAATAATGAGATTTATTGCTAATAAAAATAATAAAAGCCTATAACACTCTACAAGGAATGGAATGGAAATAGAAAATCTCTAAGAAAACACTGAAAGTGACAGGTTTAGGATACCAATTATATTGTTTATAGCATGCAGTGAATACTGCAATGACTCAGAATCATGTGCTGTCTATATACATTTGGTAGACAACTAGAAAAAAATGCATATATTTTCTGTGGTGCACTATGTTTTTCTTACAATAATATATATCTCTGATTAATTCTTCCACATTTGTTTGAAGTCATGACAAGTCAGATTTTTGGTTTCAGTTTGATGATATATGGGGTCATCCAAGGGTTTGAAGTCTCCCCTTTTTCCTACAGCTTGTTACTTATTCCTCTGCCCACACTGCAGTGCCATTAATTGTACCAGCACAATGGTTTCAGTGGTCATACTACGAGCCAGACCAACAAACTTTCAGCAAAGTTCTTTAAAGTCAGATCAGTTCCCCAACCTGTATCACAGTAGTGCTCCTAACAGATAAATCAGCAGAGAAGGAGGTAAGCTGGGACAAGGAGGCAGATGGGATGACAGAAATACTACCAATAATTTTCTTTTTTTTTTAATAGGGTTCTTTTAAAAACAACACAAAACAAACAAAAACCACACACATAAAAACAAGCAAACAAACAAACCAACAAGCTTGTATTTGATTTTTTAAGGGAGCAGCATTCATCTTGAACTTTAAAAATCAGGGCCTGATAATACAATCTTCACATAGGATTAAAAAAAAAAAAAAAAAAGAAATTGATACCATCTTGGAGTCTGTTTTATAAAAGAAATAACTGGTAAATCTGTCATAGTCGTAGAATAGTTGAGTAATGACTGATCAGAAATGAGATGCTAATCACAGGTCAGATCCTAAGGGACAGCTGTCTGCTCACACACAACCATGTAACAGGAATCAAAAGCAACAAGAGTCCCCTTGTCAGCCCAAGGTCTATTTTAATTCTTCAATCACAGCACATATATCGAATCAGCTTTCTGAATATATTTTTCGTTCCTTCCTGAAAGGGTTTTATCAAACCGACAGTATGTCTACACTGCCTGTCTATATGTAAAAAGTGCTGCTTTACATATGCTCTGTTGACTCAGACCTCAATAATGGTTCCTATTCAGTTGATATTTTGGAACGTTTCTTGATTGGTGTACAAGGTATTTACTTTTACTCTGTACAAATTCTCTGATTTAAAGTAATAATTCTATGCTGTTTTATCTGGTATTAAGGTCCACAATAGAGTTGGGTTTTTTTCCTCCTTTTTGACTCTATACTGTGTGAATGAATGTCAAATCAGAACAGCCTAGATTACTCTCTTCTCATTCTGCATAGCTCTGTAGCTCCCCCTTGTCACATTTGTTTTCTTATCAGCAAAATATTTCTGAATTTCTTACTTCATATCTGTAGATATTAGCATTTCAATCATTAAAAGAAAAAAAAAAAAATTACAATCCCTCACTTTCTCTTTTAACTGCCATCTGTTAAGCTCCTCCTCAGAGAAATTAACCAATTTTAATATTGGATCTCTGAACTGCAAATATGCCATCATCTGCAAAACTTATGAAAATAATCCCCCTTGGAAAATATAATAGTCTCATATAAAATTACCAGAGAAGACTGAAACATAAACAGAGGGAATTAATGAGATACTATATGACTGCTGCTCATGGCCCCTAAAAAGCCAGAGCAGTCTGGACAATGTCATAACTATGGAATAGTGAAAGGGACTTTGTGGAAATAATTGAAGGACAATTTGCCAGCACAAAACAGAGCCAACTACAGCAGCATGCCCAAGACATTGTACAGCGCAGTTCTGAGCATCCCCAAACATGGAAATGCCACAGGTTCTCTGGGCAACCTCTTCAAGTGCAACACCCCCACTGTAAAATAGCTTTCCTTATCCTTAAGGGGAATCACGTTTATTTCAGTTTGTGCCCACTGCCCCTCCTCTATTCCCTGAATACTACTAGAGAAAAATCTGGTTCCATCTTCTTCCACACTCCCATCAAGTATTTACACATATTGGTAATATTTACACAAGTCTTCTTTGCTCAAGAATAAATAATTGTGCATCTCTCAGCATCTTCTCATCAGTCAGATGCTCCAACGTCTTAGTCATCTTCACTGCCCTTGTCTACACTCAGTCCACAAAGTCCATGTATGGGGGAGCTCAGAACTGAACCCAGCACTCCAGGTGTCATTTCACCAGTGCCGGGTGAAGGGGAAGAATCACTTCTCTTTACACACCAGCAATGCTCTTGATGCAGCCCAGGATACTGCTGGCCACCTTTACTTCCAGGGCACATTGCTGGCTCATGCTCAACCTATTGTCCATCAGGACCCATGAGTCCTTTTCTACAAGCTGTGTTCCAGGCAGTCATCCCCCAATGAGTACTGGTGTGTAAGCTTATTCCTCCCTTGCATGAGATATTGTCTTTGCTGAACTTCGTAAGATTTTTGGCAGTCCACTCCTCCAGGTTATTGAGGTGTCTCTGAATGGCAGCACAGCAGTCTGGTGTGCTGAGCTGCATGCAGAACAGCAGCTCTGCATTGCCTTTTCTGAATTTGAGATGAAGCAAGTAAGTAGTGATTTGGATGTTTGCTACTCAGTGATGGCAGAACCTAACACTACCCAGAGCAAATGGACTAGTTATAGAAGGGATACTCTGGTAATAGAATACTCTGGACTATTGATCCTCTAGCTATTGGGGACACAGCTTTCTGAGCAAGTGTCTCCTCAAGATGATACAATGCATTGCAGTCAGAAGCACTTATTTTTATCCATCTGAGGTACCAACACAATTTCTAACTCCACACTGTGATCCCACACATTAAACCAGCTGGGTTAAAAAAAAACCCCACTCTATATCTATAAACATAACACCTTGGGAATTTGAGATAACTAGGGACTTGGATACGAACTATAGGTGGTCCTTGATGGTCTACAATATTGTTACAAATATTTTTGTTTACATTACAGGGAAATTAAAGAAAACAGTTTAAAACAAATTAATTAATTGTTAATTTGATGTTAATTGTAATATCAAAATAATAAGGAACTTGCACTGTTAATCCTACTGCTATGATCTTAATGTAAAAAGAAAAATCCAAAAGAAGATACATCTATTAATGTTTTATATCCATTAATTCAAAGTATATTAATACCATTTAACTTTACTCATTTTCAAGTTAAATTCTGACTGAAAGAATATGAGCAGTTAAAAATAAATCCTTTATGTGGACAAATAAATCCTTTATAGACAAATCAAGACATTTGTAATGTTTTATTATGTTCATGCTGACTACTGTAACTGCTTCGTTCAGCTTCAAAAGGCTATTACCAACACCCACAAGAGCTGGATTTTATTTTATGCACAAGAGTGAATATGTGAATATTTATTCAAAACTTCAAATGGAGTCATTGGTCCTAAATGATTCCTGAACCACCTCCTGTAAGAAGCTTTGCATCTTCACTGAGATAACAGGCTCAACTGAGCTTTTATTACCTGAGATCAGAATGCAAAATATTTTTGTTGAAACAACAGAGTTCAGGACCTAGTTAGTGTTTAGGCAAAACTTCTTTAAAATCGAGGATAAATTGAGTTAGGAAGATCACAAGAAAAAAAAAAAAGAAAAGAAAAGAAAAAAGAAAATGAGGCAATAGTTAAAAAAAAAAAAAGTAATTTCTTGCTAAGGAAGGGTAGAGTAGCTGCATCACTTCAGAATATTACATTTAAGGTCACGTTTTAAATTGTAAGTCAGTGATAAACATAAATTACTATACACATTAAAAAAAAAAAATGCTACCGAAGCTTATTTTTCAAAGTAAATACTTAAGAATAGCAGTTCCAGAAATATAATGGAGATTATTGCCAAATATAGGTAGCAAAATTCTACAGAAAGTAAGATTTTCAGCTGAATTTCTACTTAAAACTAATTTAACACAAAGTGTCACTGTCTATCATCCAATGTTTTGAAATTTATTCCAAATGCCAGAGATAATTTATTTGCCTTCTCTGAATTACAGTAACTCATTATCGATGAATATTAATTTATCTATAAAGCAAAATTTCTATTTAGTTCAAAGGGTCCTTCACAGCTATAAAAGAACATGATCCCAAATCTCCCATACCATGCTATTTCCACTTACAGCTTATGTTACCACAGCTGTAAACCACCACAGCTGTATCTTTGCTGTGTAGAAAACCAATATTTTTTAATTTTTAATTTATTTTATTCTAGCTTGGGTATTGGTTGATTTTTTTCATCTGATAAAAAAACAGTAATGGAATAAAAATCTAGGAAAAGCAAATATATTTATAGTGGTCAAACAAATACAAGTGAACATGAAAAACAAGATAAACTACACATAACAAAACTAAAATACTGAAAAACAGATATATGTCTCCCCATCTAAGAAAAGGTCTAGATCATATTCTACTGACCCCTCAAATCCAGGAGAATTAGCCTGATAATGCATATAGAACTGTCATTACATATTCTTCATGGCTCCACAGTTACCTTTTTAAAATTAGCTGGGAATAGATTTTATGATTTTTTAAAAACATTAAAATCAGTGACCTTCAAAAAGACTTTATAAATATTATTTATAGTTAAAATTATTTTCAATTCTTCATTTGCCATTTTAAAATTAAGTACTTTGATGGAAAAGAAAACTACCAAATTGGTAAAACTGAAATTTATTACTCTCAGTTGCTATGATTTTGTAAGGCATCAGTATAACTGTATTATCAGATTTTAGTGGCTCATTTTTCCCTTCAATCTCTATGCTATATTATCCCTTTACTCCTCCCCTTCTAAGTAGTCAGTATGGCAAACCATAGAAGTCAGAGGGGACTGTACACAGCAATATCTCCTCCCCCGAAAGTAGATACTGATATCAGATTGTGGAATATTTAAGCTAGCAGACATATACGTTCACCTGACTAAAATAGAACACTGAAACCCCCATTATCTTTTCTTCAAAGGATTCATAGATATTAGGGGTTGGAAGGGACCTAGAAGATCATCTAGTCCAACCCCCCACCAGAGCAGGATCATCTAGACCAAGTCACCCAGAAACAGATCCAGGCAGGTCTTAAGTGTCTCCAGAGAAGGAGACTCCACAACCTCCCTGGGCAGCCCATTCCAGAGCTCTGTCACCCTTACTGAGAAAAAGTTCTTCCTTGTGTCAAAAAAATTTGCTTCAATTGTGTTCTAAAATTTTCTACATATACACATGGTATTTTGTTGAAAGACTACATGTCAGAGGGAAAACATAAACAAAGAAATTCTGTTTCCCTTTTTTCCCTTTCTGTTAGGCAGGCTTAAAGCATTGTTTATAATTAACAAATATGTTAGCATCCTTTTTTTCAGTCCCTTCTCCTTTTAAAAGGAAGAAAAAGGCAAGACCCTCTGAGGGTCCCTCAAAGACCATACTCTTCCTAGCTCATGAAAAGGATGCTGTTCTTAGTTCCTTTCTAGAGTGTTAAATGTGAAGAGCTCACTCGGGTCATAGGCAAATCAGGAAATCCGTTCTCCTCTTTCTATTTTTTACTGCTAAGAACATAGGTTAGAAGAATCACAGAAGAGCAGTTGAGAAGAAGAAATCAATACATATCTAGTTTCATTTTGACTGTTACCCTGTACTTTAATGAAGGTTTTGACAGAAATGTCTATGCAAATCTTACTCTTCCTAGCAGTTGCACCACAAATGAAACACTCAATATAAGGCAACTCTTACATTTTTGTTGTTGTTGGTTTTTTTTTTTTTTTGATTTTTTGCTGTTATGAAAAGACTGGTACTGGTACAACACATTACAGAAGATTCTCCAGATTTGCCACTATGTACCTAGCAAAGAGCTTGTCACAGGTTGTTTTCACAAGCTGAAACTGCTTGTGAGACTCTCCTCTTTAAAAACATGGAGATCCATGGAAGAATCATTAATCAAACTATCTGCAAAAACTGTAACAAGGAGCCATTTCTGCTACAGGTCAGTATCAAGAATAACATTTGTTATTCCATTATTTTAATCAATGATACAGATACTTGCAATGGTGGTATCTTGGAAACTTCATAAATGTGGATGGTGCTAATAAACATTCTCCCTTTCAATGGTTGTTAGAATTTAGTCTCCTGTGGTATCTCCAAAGAATATCCCTGTCTCTGAAGATGAAATCTCAAGGTTTCAAAGATTAATAGAATCCACATATATCAAGAAGACTCTTGAAATATCTGAAGTTACAAAAAAAACATGTGAATTCTAAACATATTTGAAACTTGGAACTCTGGACGTGTGTCTGGATCTCGCAGTAAAATCCCCTCATAAAGGCTTCTAGTTCAGTAACTAAAGACAGCGTGATGGCACAGCTACCTAAACAGCCTACAAATACAGGCACACACCCCTACAGACACAAAACCCCACATGACATGAAACAGAGAACCCTGCAGCTGCCATTGACAGTGACTGCTCCAGAAGTAGAGGCAGCATAGCGATGTTTCTAGAGAGCATATTCTGGGCAAATAAGTCTTACCTGTAAGAAGAATAAACAAGCTCTGATGTACTGTTATACTAAAACGAGCCTCACTCAAAATTTATTTCACTGGGAAAGATACAATTTTAATTTCCTTCATAACGTAATCATTATTGTACAGTTCCTTCAGCATTTATTTCTAATGTTTATTTGATAATCTAACTCTCAGTGTTACCTCTATTCTGATTCTGCTACTTCACTGTCACAATTCAGTTCCATGGATATTTTTGCCTGAATTTACGCAACATTGCAGAAAGTTGGTAAGCTATCACCACAACTATACAGTAGATAATAGATGCTCCTTACTTTGTCATATTGACAGGCAAAAGCACAAACAAACATACAGAATATATGGTTCATTGAAAGAAACGAAGAAATATAAATAAAAAGAACACATGGACTGTTACAACAACAGGGGTGAAAGCAGTTATTTTCATAAAAGGATTGTGTGACAAGTAATCATCACTTTCCCATTATTTCATCACCTTCGCAGTACTGTTAGAAATAAAGAGATGCCACATTTGTAAAATCTATTGGCACTGTTCCATTCAAGTGACACTTGATGTATTATGTGATTGCCTCTACAATATGTTACATCATTCTTTATTGTCACAGGGACTGTATTTCATGCAAGTGTGCAAACTGGCATTTGCAGTTTTATAATGAACTATTTCCTGCCAGTAGTGTTGTAGGAAAGTTGCAATTGTCCTCAATTATCTGTTTTCTGCTCAGAAAAAAATATTTATAGCCACTCAAAGATCAAGTATTATTTTCCCATGCACTCACTGCAGCATTTCATTTTCAGACATGGTATGCTACATGAGCCTGTTTCAGTCACTGAAATGCAACTGACTGAACAATATGCTTGTCCATCACTGTTTATTATAAGGCCAGAAGCTAAGTATTTCTCAACCTGATTTCACATCATCAATTTATAACTTTATTTTTCTGTCTGCAGTTCAACTGCAGTAAACAAGTCTAGTAGTCAACTAAGTAAGATCAGAAGGCAAAAATATTACTTTAGTCTGTAGATAGACCTGATCTTTTCTATTGTGCTTTGACTTCATGTGTGGCACAAACATCAAGACAGCAGTTATGTGAAAAAGATATTAAATTCTGTGAAACAAGTAAAAACTTACTACATTAAAATACACAAACTATTACTTTTGTTACAACTCTGTTTTAATTAAAATTAAATTTTATTACATTTTGGTTGAAGCTGGTTAAGGAATTCTAAGTCCTGTTGACCTCTAAAAATGAACTGAGGTATAAGCATGGATAGGGCATTTGAATGATGTTCCATTATTTTCTTGACAGCCACTGACATCAGTCATTGGTGCAGAGTACACAGTCACAAAGCTAGCTGCTGAGAAGATGCCAAACTCATTATAATTAAGTAGATATATATAAAAAGACTAGGAAATCCGCTAGCACTTATGTGACGGAAAATTCAAAAATTAAGGAAATAAGTCATTTTAAAAAAATCTAGCCACTTGATTCACTTCTCACAAAAATCCCATCTTATGACTGGCAGTTAGAAAAACAGCACTGATTCTTGAGAAGTGTTAAAGGGCTAAGAGGAAACAAATAAAAATGAAAACTGAAAAAATCACATGAATTATTAAATATATTAACGTGATTTGCTACAGGCTACTATTTATCATCCTTACTGAATTCTCTTGTACAAATAATTAGATAGTACACAACCTCTATCAATGAAACTCCAAGTATCTATAAATCTATACAACTTCATTACAAAATTAGATTTTGAGTTACATATGCAAACTTGTTTAAATAATAATTTTCCCATCTGAGCTTATTGAGCAGAATAAGGTATTGCCTTAATTAGGCTAATTATACTGCATTTAAAAGCTGTTAAATAATTTTCTGTCTCCAACTAAGTAAATATTTCAAATTCTGTTTGTTAACCTCTAGCTCAAGTCCACAAGAAAAAAACAAAATCCAGAAAAAAAATCTATTTAAAATCTCATGAAAAATTACATACTTTATACCACAGGTTCTGCTTGTTAGTGTTGGTTCCCTATATTCTGGCTACTGAATTTTAAAATGAAACCATTTTCTTCTGTTCCTAGAAAGCTTTAGACAATATGATTCAAACCTCTACAAACAATCACAAATACAAACTCAATTACTGCTCTGTCTTTTTCTATCCACCTATCTTGATGTCCTTCATGTTGACATGGTCTTTGGACTTTGCATGTAATTGTATTTTTAAAGTTGTAACTACAAATGTGTTTTCTTAATAATATGTATCTCAAGTCCAGTGTTGATATTGTAAAATCATTCTACTTGGATCAAAAGCTTCATAAAAAAAAATCACTGTTTTCTTATAATGCACTGTTGACAGGTTGTATAAAAACGTGTCCTTTTGATTGGCCACATTCAGAGCATAAGGAATTTTCATTAGGTACCTCGGTCTCTTAAAGTCTGTGTTTTTAATGAAATATTACCAAAGGGATTAATAAGGCTGAAGAAGGAAATGGAACTGTGTCTGTTAAAAACTCTTATTCAAATCTACACTCAGGGCAGCTCCTGAAAAACATGACTGATGTGAAAGAAATTCTACATTAAAAGGACAAAATCTGTACTGAATCCTCCTTAACTAATTTCTTAACCATAAACACACAGATACACATATGGTACATTTTGCACAAGCTGCTGCAAACCTGTATTTTCCCTACAGGAGAAACTAATTTTATTATGGTAACATAATTCGTCACTTTCGACAATGATTGTCGAAACTCAGTGAATTAGAGTTGTCAGCCTACAGCTGGAAATGTCCTTAAATCAGAAAAGGAATAGTCCACTGGATAATCAAGAGACTGAAATAATTCAGACTAATTTCTGAAACTGTGAGTGCCTCTTCAGAGCAGCTTCTATAATTGTAAACCCCCATTAGTTTTTTTATTACATAAAGTTCTACACCGAGGATACTTTCAACTGCAGTGCTTCCTGTCCATATACACTTTAAAAAGCGCAGTGAAAGCTCTGTCAAAGATGTGCTTCAGGTTGGAAGATGGAGCCATTCTATATGGAATGCACCTGCAATTAGGACCTGAAGGTTATTGTTTAAAATAAAAAACCCCATCCAGAGGCACTTGAAGAAGCACTAATGATAATCAAGACCTAATGCCTTTCCAACATATACTGTAAAATTAATTATGATTTTATGGCATAGTTCTTTGGCTTGAATTTTGTACAAAGTCAGTCTTGCAATTATAATTGGATTGTTCTACCTTAACATTTCAGTGATAAACAGTGTACATACATCTTGAAAATCACTATTAGAATCACTACTTAGTTATGATATTAGCCTTCTTCAAATGGCTCTGGTAATTATTTTAGAAAGAATATTAAAAAATAGAATCAAATCAAATCAAATCATACACAACAGTATGTTAAAGAGCTAAGCCACACTTCGGGTTTCCAAAAAGTAAAGATGTTTCTTCTAGGACAAGTACTTGACATTAAAGAAGTTCTGAGAAGTTTCTTGACACATCATAGGTTGACATAAATGACTCTACCTTAATAATTATTGATAACTCAGTATATAAAACATGAGCTTAGTCAAACCCTAAAGCAATATGATTACAATAACATTTCTGGCAGCTACAAACAATAGTCTATTTGTGCTAGGAGTAAAACTGTGCCAGACTGCATTGAAATATCAATCATTTACTTGACTTACCCATGATTCCACAGTAACAACATGAAGTTAAAGTGATAATTAAAACAAAAAAAAACAAACAAAACCCTGCAAACTTTTCAGTTTTCCTGAGAATATGCAAGAGATTCAAATTAGTAAAGCAACCTTGCAAATGCCCCTTTCAACAAAAAGCAACATATGTATGTACTGTTCTCTTCAGGTTCCTTACATGTAAGCACTATTATTAAAAAAATATATAATAAATGTTCAGGATTCAGACTAAAATCTAGAAAAAATGCTTAATCTGATGAAATGATGACATATGTTTCTGTTTTCAATTCAGCAGTTGTGAACTTAATGGCAGCCCTCAGTAAGTGTTTTCATGCCGAATCAGACTTTAACCTCTGATTTTTTCAGATCTTATGACAAAGGGGTATAATATTTATTTCACTGATCATTATTTACTACTGCTAATTATGCACTGTTATTACTATCAAGAAATTTAGGATCTCCCAAAGGAAAATAGAACAAAATGTTAATAAACCATATTAAAAAAATCCAGTATATCTAAGACTTTACACATAATATTTTTCAGCACAAGGGTTCTGAAAATCTTTTGCAATTTTGCATAGACATATCCATAACAAGACACAAATTCTGGTACCCATTATTCGAACACATGTAGCTTGCAAAGTGAAACAGTACATTCTAATTTCTAAAGTAACCAAACCAACAAAAGGCACAGAGTAAATTAAATGGGCATTTAACTACATCATATGCATTAAATTATACACCAAGTGTGATCAGAAGAGAATGAAAAGGCTGATGCTAATTTTAAAATAGAAGGGAAAACAGCCTGGTCAAGGATTATTCCGAAGATCTTTGATCCCAACCTCCCTACTAGAGCAGGACAAAATTAGGGCAGATCACTCAGAAATGCACCCAGTCAGGTCTTGAAAGTCTCCAGAGAAGGAGACTCCACAACCTCTCTGGGGAATCTGTTCCAGTGCTCTATAACCCTAGAGTAAGAAGTTCTTCTTCATGTTGAGGTGGAAGTTCCTGTGCTAGAGCTTGAATCCATTGCCTTTCATCCTATCACAGGGCACAAGTGAAAACAGGTTGTCCTTGCCTTCTTGACACACAGCCCTCATATATAAATAGACATTACACAGTATCACAGTATCACAGAGTATTAGGGGTTGAAAGGGACCTTGGAGATCATAAAGTTCAATCCCCCCTGAAAGGCAGGATCATATCATCTAAATATAATCTAACACAGGTCACAGAGGAATGCATCCAGGCGAGTCTTGAAAATCTCCAGAGAAGGAGACTCCACAACCCCCATGGGAAGCCCTTTCCATTGCTCTGTGACCCTTACTGTAAAGAGGTTCTTCCTCATGTTAAGGCAAAACCTCTTGTGTTCTAGCTTATAAACTTTCCCCCTTGTCCTATCACAGGGCACAAGTGAGAGGAGGCTGTCACTTTCCTCTTGACATTTAGCCCTCATATATTTATAAACATTTATCAAGTCCCCTCCCAGTCTACTCTTCTCAAGACTAATTAGGATATTAATTAGATCCCCTCTCAGTCTTTTCTTCTTCAGATTAAAGAGCCCCAGGTCTCTCAGCCTTTCCTCATAAGACATATGTTCCAGTCCCTTAATCCTTGTAGCCCTTCATTAGATTCTCTCAAGCAGATCCTTATCCCTCTTGAGCTGGGGATCTCAGAACTGGATGCAATATTCCAGGTGAGGTCTCACCAGGGCAGAGTAGAGTGAGAGAAGAACCTCTCTCGATCTGCTGGACACACTCTTCTTAATGCACCCCAGGATACCATTGGCCTTTTTGGCCACAAGGCCACATTTTTGTCCCTTGGATAACTTTATCAGGACTCCAAAGTCCTTTTTCATTTTCCACAGAGCTACTCTCTGGCAGATTGCTTCCTAACCTGTACAGGTGCATTTTGTTGCTCCTTCCCAGGTGCAGCACTCTGCACTTGTTCTTGTTGAACCTCATTAGGTTCTTCTTTGCCCAGCTCCCCAGTCTGTCCAAATATTGCTGAATGACCACAAAGCCAATCATATATCATATCATGTACCTCTTCTACAACAATGTTAACTTTGTTCTTGAAAAAGAAATAGAAAAAAAAAAAAAGCCAACCAAACACAAAACCCAACAAGAGCAACAAAAGGCAAAAAACTCCATATAAAAATGATCAAAACAACAACAAAAAAAAGAAAAATAAGAAATCCACCTCATTAGGTAAATTACTTATCTGCAGAATGATCCATAACAAGGACAGCACAATATATTTAATCACAATTACTATTTTAAGTAAATAGTTACTTTAAAAACAATATCAAGAAGATATCTATGGATCATTGTCATGAGAAAGCAAAGCTGAAAGCCGGAACTTGGCACTTAATCAAATTCACAGGTGCTCTATTCATGCCATGGCTCTTTCACAAAGCTATATAAGTGGAAAGATAATCCCCAGTGACTTCTGGTAACATTTTCATCAATAATACTCCAGTAGCCAGGTAGTTCAGACTTCAGTAGGACTCCGCAGTTAGATTCTAATATTAAGCATTAGCATGCAGCTCAGCTATATTCATTTGTAAAAGAAGTTCTGGAAGGTGTCTGTAGCTATACTTAGGATACTCAGATAAAGAAATCAGGTATGGCAGGTTACCTGTCACATTTAGTGAATAAGGATTAGAAATGCATTGTGGGAAAAGGGAGTTCTGTATTCCTGGATCTGTAACTAGAACCTGTATTAACATAAATGGATTGCCACACTCTATATTCATACAAATGAGATCTTAAGGAAAATCCAGAGTTTAGCGAGGCTTAGTTATTTGACAGTCTGGCTAATAGAAAACATATTGACAATGGAGACTTTTCTTCACATGCCTTTTACAGTTCAAAGTAAAATCTAAAAGCTCTCTTAAAAGCAATGTATTCAAGTGAAGAGGGGAAAAATTGTTGACAATGCTTTTACAGTGGTAAACGTCTGCAACAATGGATTTCAAAAATTCAAAAGCGGTGCAGGCTTTCAATTCATTCAACTTAAAAAATAAAACACTCAGATCTACCTTCAACTGTGTAACAGCCATCTTCCTCTTTGCATTGTTTTCAACTCAGAGGGAAGTTTTTCTTTACATAAACAGATCACTTTTATAACCTCTCTGTATATATCTAACATGTCTTACCACAGAAATGCTTTCCTAAATTACCTCATATAAAAGATTCCATTCCCTGTTCCTCCCTTTCATAACAGAAGGCTGTCAAGCCCACAGAGTTCAACCCAAAGTCTCTCAATAATCCACAGTCGTTTGCTTACTTAAAGAGGACTCAATGACACATAAATTTAAAACATAGCTATTACCGAGCCTCTGACCCCAGATATAACATTCTGTTACTCCCTAAGATAGTTAATCTTTCTTTTCCAGGTAATACCATAACATGTTGTGTTACAAGAGCTATATAAACTAGATGTATGTTCACAGTCGCAGGATCAGATCTTTTACTAGTATAAATGACCACATTTTTTCTGCAGTCAATTTACACCTGCTTATGACTGACTGAACATATATTAACATTATCAGGTCAAGATTCTGAAAATGCAGTTGGAAGTATAGTGTTGTATTGGGCCTGACTGAGATGAAGTCAATTTTCCCCATAGCAGCCCTCACAGTGCTGTGCTTTGTATTGAGAGCTGGAAAGGTGCTGATAACACACCTGTGTTAAGCTGCTTCTGGGAAGGGCTCACACAGCAACAAGGCTTTTTTTTGCAACATTCCCCCACCCAAAGTGGGTGGGGTGGACAAGATCTTGTGAGGGGACACAACCAGGACAGCTGACCCAAACTGACCATACAATTTGACATATTCCATACAATTTGACATCAAGTCAACAAAAAGCTAGGGTAAAGGAGGAGGAGAAAGAACATGCACTTGTCCTCCAGAGAAACTAGTAAGGCGTTTGGACCCCTGCTTCCTGGAAAAGGGGCCAGACGTCACCTGCTGATAGCAAGCAGAGAATAATTCTTGGTTTTCTTTTGCTTCCATGCATGCAGCCTTGCTTTACATTTCATTTAACTGCCTTTGTCTTAACCTAGGAGTTTCATCTCATTTTCTTCCCCTAGTTCAGCTGAGAGAGGGAGTTATAGAGCAGCTTGGTGGGCACCTGGCATCCAGCCACAGTCAAACCACAAGTGTTTAGCCTTAAATATTTTAAGGAATGCTCATTTTCAGAAAGCATTTTAAGCTTCAATTAAATAACTGAATTTCTGAAAATGATGTTGAAACATTAACTGTATTTCAAAACCTTAAGTTAAATATCTATATGTGGTGCTCATTGCATAGTTAATTATTCTGAGGTTGACATTCAGACATGAACTTTACTATGCTTTCAAGATAATTAACTCCAGAGAACTATAATACAATGATAAGTACTTTTGGTACTTCCAAAACTCAACTTCTGAGGTTGTTTTCAAATAGGAGGTTAACTGAGTAAAGCTGGATTTCCTAATTATTTTGCAATACTGTGCATATTGGCATAGTGGTATTATCTACACTAAATATATATGGATATTCTAAGTAGGATATCAAGCAATTAGGTGCTAGTCTGAAACTGCCCACATTATTTGCACTAATTATTCGGATGAACTACAACAAATTTGTGTTCTTCCGGTTGGGTTTGTTTTGTTTTTTCAGTGCAATGATTCTGAAACATACAGGACTTGGATTGTCACAATTCAGCTGAAACGTTGCCTACTTGAAGACTATTTTAGCAATTTTGCTGACTTCAGGACCAAAGGAGTTTATCCAGGTCTTCAAAGGGGAAAGAATGAGTGTTTTCTGTATTTTCAGTGGGATTTTACTACATTTTACTAAATCTCACCACTTAGTATGAAAACAGGAAAAAGTATCTAATTCAAAGAGAAGACAGTCTCTGTATGATGAAAGAAAAAAATATAAGTAGAGGTAATGACAGCAGAAAAGGATCTGTGGACATGCATAGGCAAATTGAAATAATTCCCAAATACCCAACTTCAAAATATTTTCTGAAATGTTATTGCACCAACTACACAGATGTGACATTTTTTAACTTGAAGTTGCAGTAACTCCAGGATGGAAAATTCTGACTGAATTCTGAACCTCAAGCCAATGGAAGACTCCTAAAAAATTTTAAATGGCAGAACTTTAGACTCTACCTCCAATCCTTGACACCTCTCTTTTTTTTTTTTTTTAATCTTATAAAAAGGAACAACAGCCACTTTGTGAACTTTTTACTACATAGCTTAATCTTTGTTGACTTTTCATTTTTCAATAAATGCAATGATACAATCTTTGCTAATAGTGTTTGTAAGTAACAGGTTTATTTCCAGATATGATTTGGAAGAAGGAGCATATAGTCTCATAATCCACATAGATATTGTCACTTATGTTTCAAATAGACGCATAAGACTACAGTCTTCATAATGTATTTAGGCTATTATAAAATGCAAAATAGTTGTCACAGATTCACAGATTCACAGATATTAGGGGTTGGAAGGGACCTAGAAGATCATCTAGTCCAACCCCCCGGCCCGA
>JAOEGS010020577.1:206636-217713 GCA_025447755.1 Corythornis vintsioides
ATCCTGCTCGGGCCGGGGGGTTGGACTAGATGATCTTCTAGGTCCCTTCCAACCCCTAATATCTATGAATCTATGAAAAAAAAACCCTATCCTCATAACTGTGTTTTAAAAGAACAGACAAACCAGGGCTGAGGATAACTTATAAGTCAGGATGATTTATAACAAAACATTTTAGAACATATGCTGCATATTCATGGTTAAAACTTTTACACAATATTCTATTCTTTAGCTGATTGCTTTGAAGTAAAGGACAGTAAGGACAAACTCAGATAAGAGGCAGGAACACAGGGCTGACTAAAACCCAAGTAGGCAGATGTTTCCATCAGAGCTTGTACTTACCCACTTTCCAAATAGCAGTTCCCTATGTTCACTGTAGAAGAACTGGCTAATTAAAGCCAACTAAAGATGACTCGACTAAAAAGTTAAATGCTCTGGTTTTTTTACAATGCTTTGGTGTTTAACTTTCGCTGTAACTTATCAAAACATGGAGAACAGAGTACTGGATTAACCTTGGCCAGCTTCCAGACACCTACCCAGCCACACGCTCACTCCCCCTACTCTACAGGGTAGGGGGAGAAAATGCAATGGAAAAGATCATTGGTCAAAATAAAAATGAAGAAGATTACTTCTCAATTATTGCCATGGATAAACAAGTGTCAACTATTGCCAATTAAAATAGATTTGGATAGTGAGAAATAAAACCCAAAACATTAAACTGGCACCTTCACCCTGCCTCTTCAAGGCTCAGTTTCACCCCCCTGCGTGTCCAGCATTCCTGCCCTTTCTTAAATGTGTTTTCAGAGGCACCATCGACTTCACAGATGGGCTCAGCTGTGGCCTGAAGTGGATCAACACCTCACCGATTTCTCATCTTCCTAGTCCTTTCCTCTGAAATCAAATCCTATTAGCAGTGTCTGAGGAATGCTCAGGTCAATTCCTCTTCTGGAATATTACTCACTATTCAGAATTCTAGGGACACTGTGCCTTTCCCCACTTTACTGATTTTTCACCCAATGTGTAGCTGTTAACAAGAAACTGAAACATGGCCTACTTCCACATACACCACTCTGCCTTACTGTTACAATCCCTGTGTTACAATTCCCTAAAACAACAATACACTTGAAACTCTGGCTGATGGTGTAAGATTGTATTTTACAGATGTTTTATTTCTGCATTTTTAAGCTCATGGTATTTTCTTTGATGGTCTCTGAATTCTTAATGAAACAATTTCTATTACTTCACTGCAGAGATAGGGATTCTTACTGTGGGGACAGGGTTCTAAATGCTTATCACAATGACACTTTTCCATTTCCATATTAGGATTGACAAATAGGTTCAATCCATATTTTTGTTTACTGAGCCATTCCCTGCATGGAAAGAAAATTGATTTAAAATGGCTCTGGAGTCTAGTCATAGAGAATTATAATATGTGCCTGCCTTACAAAGTTAGGTAAAAGAAAGCACAGCACACAAAAAGTCAAAGGAAAAGAAAATAAATAGGGTAAGTCACTCTAAGTTTTATACTCAGGGTAATTTTTGCCACGTAAGTCTCTTATCTCCCTCTTAAGCTTCTTAATCCAATATGTTTAATTCCTCGAGTCCCACCCACTGGATCTGTTCCATTTCAAAAGTATGAAGATAGAAGAAAGACTTCTAGACATGGAGGTTACTAGTCTTTGACAAGCAGAATCAGGAAAATAGAGCTGATGCTCACAAAGGCTCGTCTGATTCTTTTTCAGGACTGATACAACATGGGACTGGGAAAGCCTTAAGAATTGAAGAACTGAATTACCAAACAAAGCTGTAGAAATTATTACATAGGTGCTGTTCACTTCCCTTTAATTTTTTCATTTAACTAAACAGAGATTAAAAAAAAAATCCTCCCACTGATAGGTAGTAGGCATCTCAAATCCATCCTCAAGCTATTTCTGTACATTCTAAACTATTTCATACACAGAAGCACAGCATTTAATCTTCATGAAACAGAAAATTTGAGCTAAAACCTCATAAGAACTCCAAAGTTCTCTCTCAACTATTACACAAACTGCATTTGAAGATGTTGTCAGCTCTGAGAAGAGATGTGTATGGTATCATTTCCTGAAGATTTTTTTTTTTCCTAGGAAAAAACCTGAAGCAGTACTTTCCTCTGACACCACAGAGAAATTTGTTTTAACACTGAAGAATGTGAGAAGCATAGGCAGCAGCATGAAAATACAAGTTTCCTACCTTTTATTCACCTAGTACAAGAGTAACTGTGGATTGCTCATCTTCCCAGGGATTCCCTAATGAAAGAGCAGTAGGAGCAGTGCTCAAGACTGCAATAGAAAGTCTTCCTGGCAATTTCTGAAGTGCAGTTGGTACCAAAGATATGCCAATATCTTGGCATAACTTCATTGGGAGCAGGAGCTCCCAATGAAGTTTCTTGTACTGCATGCTATACTTTGTGAAGAAAGGTGATGGGGGCAACACTGTGTATCTGGCACTTTTATTCTACATATAGTCAGTTTAAGATCCTTATATGCAAGTGCATTCCTCAGGTAGAAGTCTGTGCTCCAGACGTATCTGTATGTCCCAGGCATGAGTTATCTCTAACTATATTGATTCATAACTCCAGGATAAAACCTTCACCATTGAAATTATTTCTATTTGGTGTACCTTCTAGTGAAAGAACCATAAAAAAAGCCTTCCTCAATAGTTCCTTCTAGCTCTTTCAAGATCAAAATTGCATTCAATTATGAAAATAGAAATTATTTTAGAAACACCTCTAGAAAAACACCTTTAGAAAAAGCCTCTTCCTGCTTATGAATGTTGCTCAGAGATTTAAAATTACAGATAAGCCACACGAAAGGCTCTAGAAGAAACCATCTATGTATTTATATCACCATTTTCCATACAATTAAGATTATTTTTACCAAGCTGGAGATTGGAATGCACATTGTTGATGCGAGCATTTACTGACAGAAAACCAATGCATAAGGTTTAGACACTGTAGTGGCATCTTCATGTTGGTGCATCTGTTATAATTAGCTTTACTTTTCATGTAGGGTAAATAAAACATTAAGAAGTAAGTTAGATATATAAGTGACAAACTATTTTTCAAATAGCTCCATGAAATGAGCAAGAATCAATCTTAAAGAGTGTTATATTTACCTCTGTAGCTCCCAGGGCACTTCTGAGAACACTAGGTCAGGTACACTGAGACACTGAGAAAATGTGCAATTTCTTTCCCACTGAGCTGTCAAAGTGTTCATGCTGTGAATGGCTAACACCCTTCTTTGACAGCCAGGCAAATATTTCTATTTTCTGCCATTCTAGTCATGAAGTATCTCAGCATTGCCTCAGTTGATTTAATGCCAATTCAAGTCAGACTTTAGATGTCTGAACCAGTAACTGGACCAAATATTCTTGATGAAGCCTTGTCACAAACTCATAGACTGCTTCTTAATACATTTCCAAATAGTTAGGTAGTAAAAAAGGTTGTAAAGCTGAAAAGGCCGCAGAGAAGCAGAACACACATTCACTGAACTGTGAGAATGGAGATTTAAGTAGTACATACAAGTCAAATATGCTTCTGCTCCTATTTATTGTTAACATTGCTTTAAAAAAACCCTTGAACTATTAAAAAAAAACCCTATGTAGCTCCTTAAAAATATATATATATTTAAACATACTTCAAAATGAAATGTATTTAGAAAAGTATAATTGATAACAGGCCCTATCCAGGCAGAACTGAAACACGGCTAAATGATCACATCCTATTCAAGTGGTAATTGTTCAGAGATACTATAAACATTATTTTTTTCTTAAATAATTTCAAATACAGATTTGTGGTTACATTGGAGTTGCACCTATTGACCATGAGTTTCCATTGCCAATACCATGAAAGTGGAAGACATAATGAAGGGAAGAATGCTTCTTTTAGTGGGGACAGAATTTGTGGATCCTGATCAGAACCTGCAATGTCAGAACTTCACAGCTTTTTTCCATGGGATAACATTAAGCAGGCAGGAGTAACAGTTCAGTGTGTGAACACACACACACACACACACACACACACACACACACACACAGAAGCATCAAAATAAATTATTTAGAGTACAGAATTTGTGCCAAAAATTTAGAGTAAAGCACTTCTGAGATTGGGTTCCACCCTTTGAGCCACAGTGTTCCCTTAATCAGAGTTTCTGTTTCATGCAGTACTTAATTTTTTTATTGGTTGTTTGTTTTAACTCCCACAGTTACAATCTGCAGAGAACTAATATGTCCATTAACTGAAGATGCCTTGAAGAGTACTTACCAATACTGGCATAACCTGGTGTCGATGGATCTCCTCCACTGTTCAAGGAAACCATAAAAGCTTTATCAGCAAGATCTGTAGTCTTTGGTAAGTCGCAAGGATCAGCGTAAAGAAGAACACCCCCAAACCCTGCATCTTCTAAGAGAGAAAGCTGAGGGAACAAAAATTGATGGAACACATTTTTAATTACTGTTGAGCTAGAGGTTTTATTGTGAATCAAGTCCTCACCACACTATGCTCAGTACAAACAGAATAAAGACAGGTACAGTTTCAAACTGCCTGAAATCTAAACCAGCAGCTATTTTTGAAGAGACAAAATCAAAACCCCAGAAAACTAATTCAAAGTAATGTTTCCAATTCATGTCAAAAGCTACTTTCAAAACCTAATGACAAAAAGAATTCATACTTGTAAATGACACATAGCACATTGAGTAAATAAACACAGTGCTAACACTCACTACTACAATTGCATTTGAGATTTGCAACCGTTCCATCTTCACCTCTTGTACTGGGACAATAAAGCACAGCTGGTGTGTTGGAGATTATATTTGCATGAGGTAATGGCTGCAATTCAGTAACATACAAAAGAGATACAACTAGAACTACCTTTCTTCCTACTCATTGGAAATGGGCTAGACTTAACATATTTTCATGTGATATAAATAGCACCTTGAAAATGCCCTACTGTTGAAGCTAATCTTACTAAGGAGATCTTCCATGTTTTCAGTACTATTAGTATAACATTCCCGCTTAGTTTACCTCCTGAAGGATATGCATTGTATATAGCACATACTAGCAGTTTGTGTACACTGGCATCAGTCTTGCACAGAATTTCTGGATACAGTTACTCTTTAGTTAAGAGAGTTTATGGATTAAAAAAAAAAAAACAAACAAATAAACCCCAAACCAAAAAAAACCAGACAAAAAGCAGTCTCACCCGAACCTTGGGAGTCTGCCTCATGTCAGACAGAGAGCTTTTATTGTGTCCCGTTAGAACATCACATCTTGAGCTGCTAATAGTAATTAGCCTTTCAAAAAATCTATAGATCTGGGGAAGCAAATCAGGCAAACTTCCCCAAAGTCAAGGACAAAAGCATACAAGCACCATAACCTTCAGTAGCCTATAGATCAATTTTGACTGAAAAACCTCAGATTTCACTTTCATAAAGAACTGAAAAATAAAGGGATTTTATGCTGAATCAGATGAAATAAAATTATAACGTGGCAAATACTCCCGTGAAATGAGATGACCTTTCTGTGCAATACTCACATTTGGAACTGACTGAAGACTACAACAATGACATCAAACTATATTAATTTTTGAGAAAGAAGGAAATCTGGTATTTAGGGATTATCTCACTATACCGATGACTTTCCAAATCACTCCAAATGGTCTAAAAAATGAATGACTGAAAGAATATGAGGTTTCTGAACCACACAACTCTGATTCTACAGAAAACTGAGACCTGGTTATTATACCTCCATTCCTCAGTTCAATTGTCCTTCTCTTCCTGTCTTTCAGACCTTTTTTTTTTTCATCCTGTGTGTATATACTTATAGCAATTTATCTCCTAGCTGTTGGTTTTAAGGAATGCTTATGCATAGCTCTTTGTGGCTTTAGAAATATGCAAATTACATTAAAATATGGCATTCACTTTAAGCCTCAAAAGCATTTGATGTTTAGTTCTGCTTTTCTTGAAAAGTTTAGACAGAAAAATAAGGTATAAAGATAGCAGCTTATTATTTGCCATTTTTGTAAGGAAACATATCAAATACAGTGATTCATCAAGATTTTGGCACTGAAGTCTGTAATAATCTTATGTAGCTTATTCAGAGGCAATCCCTAAATGAAAAGGGACAGTCTCTTTCAGAGAACTGTTGAGATGAATATGAGTATATAGAGTGAGATTGTGACTAGCACAGGTGCTTAAAAAAAAAATAAATATTCCAAACATCAAATGTAACACAGGAACAAAAATTTCCAAAATAGTAGGTTAGTTTATAATTGTATTGTTCTGTTTCCAATTCACGTTCATATTTTGATGGTCAGACAGGATTTGATTGAACAATAAAAGAGTGGGGTCACCCTTTTAAGAGAAGCAGGACACGTCATAGCTAAATAATGCAACAGCCAGGATTTAAAATAACAATGATCTTGTCTTTTCCTGCACATGAATAAAAAGATATCCCATATCTTTTTATTCATATGTAGACATATTTAGTAGTCTAGAAGATATAAAACATAGACGCAGTAGTTTAAGTTTTAAAAACTTTGTACTTAACAAAAAATCGATTAAATTACTGTTTCCCTAAGAGAAGGTAACTGCATGGCTGTACTCACAAAGTGCAGCAATCACTGCTGCCATGGCTACAATCTCTAGTAAGGAATTTTGTTGTACATGTGAAATTATAAAACAGCTTTCATATTGCAGCTATAATTGCTGTCTTTTAACTTTCCAACAGTGACATCACACCTATGCCAACAACAAATGAGTATTGTTGCTACCATTTTCATCTTAAAAAATACAAGATTTTAACAGGCACAAGGTTCCTAGCAGAAAGAACCTGAGGAAGGTACTGAGTTTCATGTGTTTTTTGTTGGGTTGTAGTTTTTTGCTTGTTTTGGTGTCTGTGTGTTTTGTTTTATTTTGGGTTTGTGCTTTTTTTCTGGAGGGGTGGAGGGTTTTTTTTTGTGTTGTTTCGGTTTTGGTTGGGGGATTTTTTTGGTGTTTGTTTTTTTTTTTTGTCAATTGTTTGTTTATTTGTTTTTGTTTTATTATGTTTCTGTTTTTTTGCATGGCTGAAGACTGTAGATTAAGTCCTTCAGGTAAACTGGTACCTTGTCTGGACTGCCACTCTCCATCTTTGTGGTATCTTACAATCAGTTATGTTGCTGCACAGGCAGACAGCTACAGGATTAGCACTGTGGTTTGTATTCCTCTCCCTGGTGAAGGTCATCTCATGTCTCCCCTCTTTGTCCCTGAAGGTGCAATGGCTTGTGTTATATGATACCAGGCTCATTTCTGGTAAATATTGCCTCCATAAGGCTACTTTAGTTTGTTTTCTATGCTTGTCCATTTATGTGTCTTGATCCACAGTAGTGATTAAACCACAAATTTGACTACTTGGCATAGAAGACTTTCTTCATAGGAGGAAGTATCTCAGCATATTCCTGAAAATTTAATGAAAAGAGGATATTGAGCAGACAAGAGGTAGATCCTGCTCAAGCACCACACCAAGAAGGCATTAATAAAATCTGGAGAGTTTGTCCTTCAATGGATGCAAGAAAAGCCTTGTAAGAAATCACAGGAGAGTGACAGATTGTAAAGGATACAGAAACTTGGATCACAAATTAGAAACCACAAAATCCAATGTCAAGAAACAAAGCTATAAAAAAAACCTGTTCACTAACCCATGGAAATACCTGCTCCTTTATTGAATGATAGATTAAATAATATAAAGTACATATTGCCTTCCAATTCTATATAATAAGTGACTTTGTCATCATGGAAGGTTTTATCTTTACTCAAACCAAGTAGCACTAAAAACATCTGAAAAGGCTAATTTAAAATGCAGCAACATTCAAATGCATGTCCACCATTTGTATATACATTGACCAGACTTTTTCAGCAGGTCATAAATCACTAGGACTGGGAAACAAAATGAGCCGGATCTCTTCATTTTCCTAAAGATGCCTTTCTGTTATGCTTTACTTCTCAATACTAGGTTCAATACAAATCCAGGAAAATTTTCCTATGAGATCTAATTCTGCTTTCAACTACATTACATAAGCTTTCAGACTTTTAATCATTACATAATAGTTAAAACGTATCAGTAAATAAAACAATAAAGTAGCTGCACAAAAGAAATTGAAAATTTATAATATATAATTTGGAAAGTAAAATTTAAATTCTACATTTGAGAAAGATCTTCAGCACACCATCTAGCCTTAAGAAAAAAGTGCCTCAAAATGTATTCTCCTCTTCAGAAGTCATTTGCGTAACTGAAAGTGTGTATCTTGGCTATATCCTCACTCCTGTGCTAGACAGACACATCAGTGGTGGAGGGCTCATCATGGAAACTATTCACATGGTCTTGGAAGCCTTTCTACTGGACCACCACAACAGACAGAAGCTCCTGTGTAAACCACAATCAAAGCTATTATAGCAATTGTTAGATCCTAAGGGATCTCAGTACCATGAAAAGTATATACCCAGCCTCTGTGAATTTAGTTATATGAAAACTTGGAAATTTTGGTTACAGATGAAAGTCAGAATAACTGAAAAGGAACTGACACCCTCTGGCACAGAAATATAACTCAAAATAAAAAAAAAAAAACAAAACATGATTTAGCTACATGCACTTACAGCTGCTTAAAAATAGGGGGGTTTTTTAAGCTTAGTAAGGCAGTCTGCACTCCTTAAGCCTCCTCAGATCTGCACTGAAAAATTCAAAACCAGTATTTTTCACCTCTGCATTGGTGTAAATGACATCACAGTTCATTAGACAATAAAGGCCTTTAAGTGTCATCTACCAACAGCACAGCAAAATTCATACTGGATGCTCTTATCCCACCATATGACCCCTTCCATATAAATTCATGCCAAAAGTCCTCTTCCTCCTCAAGCCAGATTCACAGTTACACCCAGATGTTAACACAGTAAAACCTGGACATAGCTCATTCATAAAATAAAAAAACTTAACGGATGTTGCCTCCTATATGTTGATTGCCTGTATATAATTTTCAACCCTTTTTCTGTGCCCCTCCTAGGCAATCTACATGAATGCACATAGAATTTTATAGTCATAATACACATAAAACATTGAAACATAAAACAGTTTAAAGAAGAAAAACAAGTAAAAGAAAAATACAATAAACACAATATTTTGAAGAAAATATCTTAGATATGAAAAAAATACATATATGTACCTATTACATACTACTCTGTTTAAAATTAAACATATTAATAAGAATTTGTGTAAGTTGTTTTTCCTATTTTCATTACACTTCAGTCCAATGATCAGCATTAAGTAGAAAAACAACAGTAACCAGTTTTAAACTACTTTATTTTCAATTCGTACTGAAACTTGCAAAACATATTAATCTGAAGACACAGCTTTACTAGCTGGACAGGCTACAAGTTATTAATTTCTTTTTCTTACTGGAGTTCCAATTAAAATCATGACACTCTGAAAGGAACTCCCATCTCATTTTACTAATTGGCAGTACAGAAAATTACCAAGCAAGAGGAAAGTGCCACTTAAAGTGTTGTAAGACCTCACTGACATGACTTTTTATTTCTGAAACGTACTGCTTGAGTAGGGAAAAAAAGACTTTGCATACTGCAGATGTAATTAGATGCCACTGTCCTCTCAATTTCCTACTATATTACAGAGTACTTGGAAGATGCAATAGTAACACAAACAAGACTCATGGCAGAAAAAAACCCACCTAGATACCCATTATCTTCCTTTTTATACCATTCTTCCAAGTCACATATTTTTAACATGTAAGACAGTAAAGGTCCATTTGGGATTCAGCTTAATTTTTTTATAATGTACTTAATGTTTAATCATGTGTCTTTATTTCCCATCATAAAGATATATGCACAGCATTTAAACAAATTTCATGGCAAAACATTGAAGAAGTGTTACATCATGGAGAGGTTTACATGACACCTGGTATCAGATGGGGTAGATCTCTCTTAAAGGGTAAGAAGGCTTCTGTCACAAGAATTGGCTGGGCTCACTGATCGAGCTTTAAACTAGATTTGAAGAGGGAAAGGGGAAAAACCTGGCTGGCAGGAAACGAACTGGAGACAGTTGTGAGGTGTTCTGCCAGCTCCACTACTACCTCAGGGTTAGTACCAGTCAGGAGGTACTGTAGTATTACAAACTCACTCAAATGCCTGTACACAGTATGGGGAACAAATAGGATGAACTAGAGATCTGTGTGCAATCATAGGACCATGATCACTTTGCAATCACTGAGACATGGTGGGATAACTCACATGACTGGAACACTGTCATGGATGGCTATGTCTTTTTTAGGAAGGATAGGCTGGCAAGGCAAGTTGGTGGAGTTGCTCTCTATGTGAGAGAGCAATTGGAATGTATAGAGCTCTTCCTGGGGAACAATGAGGAGCAGGTTGAAAGCTTGTGGGTAAGGATTAAGGGGGAGACTACTATGGGAGACATTGTAGTAGGTGTTCACTACAGGTCACCTGATCAGGATGAGAAAGCTGACAAGGCCTTCTACAAGCAGGTGGAAGTAGCCTCTCAATCACAGGCTCTGGTTGTCATGGGGGACTTTAATTACCCTGACATTTGTTGGGAAAGCTACACAGCCAGGCACATGCAGTCCTGGCAGAGGTTATTGCCAGGCCACTCTCCATCATTTTTGAAAGGTCCTGGAGAACAGGAGAGATGCCTGAGGACTGGAGAAAGGCCAAGGTATCCCAATCTTCAAAAAGAGCAGAAAGGAGGACCCGGGTAACTATAGGCCGGTCAGCCTCACCTCCATCCCTGAAAAGGTGATGGAACAGCTTGTCCTTGACACCATCTCTAAGCATATGGAGGAAAGAAGGCTTATCACAAGTAGTCAACGTGTATTCCGTAAGGGGAATAGGAGGATGTCCATGAGCCAACAATGCTCCCTTGTGGCCAAGAAGGCCAGTGGCATCCTGGGATACATTAAGAAGACTGTGGCCAGCAGGTCAAGGGAGGTTCTCCTCCCCCTCTACTCTGCACTGGTGAGACCCCACCTCGAGTACTGTGTCC